>VXAL01004528.1:0-12733 GCA_013399475.1 Chauna torquata
GCAAGTATTCAATCAAAAGATTTATCTTTTTGTTGCTGTGGTTATTTAAGACTGTGCAATGACCCATAGGCAGAAACTATGTGATGGATAGTCCATCAGTATTTCATATTACCCCAGCAGCCACCCTCTAGAAAAAGAGACTGGAATTAAAAGGTTAATATCTGTTAAAAGCTGACATTTTTGTAGTCTCAAGGTTCCAGTTCCTGAGGGAGAAGACAAAATTTAATTTACAGGATATATTTCAGAGTTGTGACTAGGAAAGCATATTTTGTTTACTTTGTTTGCTTTCTGAAAAACCTTGGTCTAGGAGAGAGTCAGTGTTACTCTAAGCCAACCAAGTTTTACTGAAGTCAGGGAACTATTTCAGCTTTTCTGCTGAGAGCTTGTCCCTTCCATGCTTACTTACTAAGTGAATAACTAGAAGGAGTCAGCTGGTAAACAGTTACAGGGGAGATGGAAACAAAGTTTACATTTGCATTCCGGTCAATGTCTGTATTAATGTGTTAAGTTGGTAATTGCTGTTGGCCATACAGTTACACCTGTGTACGGCCTTATAAAAGCACAAAATTAAGTTGCCTGAGAGAAACTGAAACCAGAAAGTGATCCACAAGCAGGCAATAACTCCATTTCACACTTGAAGTTCTTGTGAAGATCTTAGCCCTCACAGTTCCCAGCCAAGTAAACAAAGTGTTTCTGCAATATGGAAGAATAATTCTTTTGAAAGCAATGGAATAGTAACCAGCAGAATAATATGTTCTATTTTAATATTATATCTTGTATTGCAGACCCCTTTTTCATTTGTTGGGGTAGGAAGGACAAGTTAATTCCTTCAGCTGACTTGAGTATGAGTCTACTATTTCTTCTGCTGGTGAATTCCCTGGCAGCTTTTGTTCAGCCTAATCCAATTTGTTTTTTCAGTTCATTGATATTTCATATTTAGAATTGCATTTTAAAATATGGACATGAATCTTGATCCTATTTGTAAATCAAAACCCATTAAAGACAATATAATTACAGCAGTATCCAAATTAGAATCACTCTCCGTCAACGGCAGTAATGTTTCATTAGTGACCAGAGGATTGTCAAATAGTGCTTTTCAATGTTAACTGGTGTGACCTAATAGGATTACATTTTCTGGGTTCCCTGTCATGGACTTCAGATACAATGATACCCCATATGAATATGGTTTATTATTATGTTTAAGACTGGAGGATACAGTTTAGAATTCCTAAATATACATTTAGAGGTTTCAATATTGGCAAATTTATTGCAGTACTACACTGTTTTTTTTCCTGACATGTAAAGCATAAAAATTTAATCATGCTTTACTAATTAAATATCAGTATTGCAAATAGTTATGGGATTGCTAAAACTATAAAAAATGGTTAAAGCTATTATAATGATAAAGTATGCTCAGTTTTATGAAAATATACATAATGGGTGAAAGAAAAGGAGGAAAAATATGTATTATTTATGTTAATCAAAGGATTTAGCAATGATGGGCTGAGTTTTGCAACTCTTTTTCAAAATTCTTTTTTTCTTACTCCTTGAGTAGCCCCACTGATTTCAATAAAGATCACTGAGTAGTTAAGTATGATAGAGTGAAAGAGGGTACCAGAATCTTTCTCAGCTGGAGGTAGCAACTACTCCTGAAAGAAATAATTCTGTATTTTATGAGAGTCACTACATATTTTTCTTTTTCTCCCTATTCATACTGTCTTTTTCCCAAATAGAAAGGTCACTGCCTCTCATTTTGATTTGACCCCAGGGTGGCTGAGAGGATTGGCAATCATATGTTATGGCCAGGAAACATAACATTTCTAGGGTGCTTCTCAAGTGTATCAAAACAAAATCACAATCACATCTATCACACAAGCTGCAGGTGGCATCATGAAACACCAGTGTTGTTGTCACAGTACACCTGATAGCAACTAAAGCTCACCTTAAAATCATAACTGCTTTTCATCTCAACTGGGTTCTTACTCTCTTAAAATGTATCTTTCTCTTAGATTACTTCTTTGTCAGAGGGAAGATAAATGGAGAAAGAAAATAGAAAGAATTTGGCAAAAATATTAGAATGGAATAGTTACTGAAGCTTGACCATAAGATGTCATAGTTTTTCAGTGTGAGACTTTCTGGAGGCACAGGGGTGCAGAGACTACTGCTGGTCTCTCCAAAGGAGCCAGGTCCCCATGAATGTAAAGCTTCATGTTAACTCTGCTCTGTAGAGGCTATGTCCAAGCTGACAAAATGGAAAATTCAATGTACGCTGGCTGAGTCCTGGTAGTTTTGGTCTTTCTTTGGATAAGCATTTTCTTTATCTACTATTCTCAATAGTGGAAGGGGGTGGTGGTGGGGGAAGGGCAAAATATTTTAAAGGTTCAGTCCAGACATTGTCCTTCCTTTCCTTGGAAGATAACTATAAAAACAATAAGTAGCTCCAAAGACACTTGAGCATTTTCTTTTCCCATCACTCCAGCCTCAGACTTGCCTCACCTTCCCACAAAAAAGTTCTATTTGAAATAAACCTTTCACAAATGGCTTTGAACTTTTCAGCATCTCAATTTATATATTCACAATGAAGTTAAGATTTTTCACTTCTTTAAGACTGTTCCCGTACTCCTCTTCTATCTGCTCTGTAAAATAAGAACAGTCTTCCAGCTGAGAGTCACGAACCTGAATGAAAAGGTCTAACAGTCCATAAAAATTGGTCTGAAGCCCATGGATTTTACAGTAAAACTGCCCAGGTGAATGGTTAAGTGCTGCCTGTTTGTCACCTGGTAATGATTTTAAATGGACAATATGTCTTCTCTTTCTCTTCTTTGGCCAAGAAAAGCAGAGGAAATGATGGAGGGATGGGAATAGATAGGACAGCTCTTTCTAGAGGGGATTGGTTTGTTCAAGTGTTACTTCGTTTTCTGTGTCACTCATAATTCATTTGCTAAGAGAAGATCATAAAGAGGATTGGGACACGGCCTAGGCTGCTTTCTGGGCAGATGAGAGAGTCACAGCATATCTCTACTCCACCCAGACTTCACTAAAATCTCAGTAGAATCTATAGGTCTATGGGTAATACCAGAGTGTAAACCACATTGGAGGCGATATAGCAGCAGTAATGAGGTGGTCCCCAGAAAATACCATAAAGAAACAGAAAATCTTTCGAAGTGTAGAAGGTTTAAGCGTGAAGGGGCCACTGAGAGTGGAAGGTTGTCCCTAGGAGAGAAGAGAGAAATGCAAATTTCATTTCATAATACTTTCTGAACCTAAATGCAGATGCAGTCCTGTGAGATCCAGTGGGAATAATTTGGTACTTTGCATATTTTTCTTTCAAAGTTTTTTTTTAAATTCGATTCCAAGACGTTGCAGAACTGACTCATATCTCTGTACATCTGTATGACACTGATTGGCTTCCTTAATGAATTACTTGGGATTTCTAGCTGGTTCGTTCCTGTGCTACTATTGTCCCTAGGTTTCTTTTTGAAATTTTGTAAGGGAAAGCCACAATCCACAGCTTGATTACAATTGGGGTTAATGTTAGAGATATATAATGCGTATTTTAATTAGTAGCAAACACAAATTAAATTCCAGGATAAAATACTGTCATAATTTTAACATAGGTCTTTAGGGGGGTCAATAGTTTCATGCTATGCCAGAGATAAGCATTGTTAACGTTAACACCGATTTAAGCAGTAAGGTAATACTTTTCTGATTATAGTATATGTCATGGTTTGTCTTCTGGCACTTAGTTGCTGGCTGCAGAACTTAATGAGATAATTACCTTATTGGCCGTCATGGAGAAATACAGATTTCTACCATAGGGATATATATCTGTATATAGAATGCTATATATCTGCTTATTAATACAGAGCAAGAAACAACAGGAATAATCGTGTGTGTCCATATACATGTGTGAAAAGAGAGGTAGATTGATTCTTGCATGCAAGAACATTTAGTTATTGACAGAAAGTGTTGTTCTTTCACCAGCTGACCTACATGACAGAAGCCAGTGCCTAAGGGTGTAACGTGAAAGAGCATGAAGGTGAAAATGAAGATGTCTAATTGTGGAGATGTGTAACAGAGAATATTGTGCCAAGTAAAAGCTGAGAGTTATATTAACAAGTCTGCTGGTCTTGAGACAAACTCTGACAGCTTACAAAAATACATTGTGATATTTCCTTGAAACAATTATGGTGTGCAAGTATTTGTTTTAACATGTGGCAAGCCTAGATATCATTTTAAATCTTTGAAAGAACTTTTTCATTCAAGTCTGTGTTTGACTTAGGTTAAACTAAGCTATTGATTTTAATGCTGTTTTTAGCTTGAAATTTGTACTTTTTTTTTGGCCTAATCTCATTAAGGGACTGTTTGCCCAAATGTTTGCTCACTTTTTTTCGTCTATATCACATCTAAGATATTGTGTCTCCTTATACCTTTTATTTGGTTCTCTGAAGAATTGTTTCTGTCAGAGAAAGAGAAACTACAGCAAAGAGGTAGACGATGATCATTCCAGGTAAAAGAAAACTTTCTGGTGGTTCCCCTAGCACACTTCGTCCCTCCTATTCTTAGCCCAAAATCAGTTCCCATGATGGAGAGGTGCTGCTATGTGTGTACTCCAAAGATCTCTTTCCATTGGTGTAGTACCTGAGCTCCAGTACAATCCTTGAGATGTGGCCAGCTGAAAGGGATAGAGAAAGAGTGACCTCATCCTCAAAACAGACCAAAGCCTTGCCAGGGCATGGGAAGAAATGGAAGTGCTGCCTGAAGGGCAGAGACCTTTAAAACACATAGTGTGTGAAGATGGATAGGAGACAGTGATAATTCTTCCCACTAATTCCACACTAGGTTTTTACAGGGTGAAGTCTGTGTATTGAGAACTTATTTAGAGGGTTTAGGGAATTGGTGGATAGCTGCAGACCTTCAGTGTCAGAGAACCTCCAAAGCAATTAGTACAAAGCACAGCTGTCTCAATTATCTCCTGAGATCATGTGTTATCACATCAGCATATGGGAGAGAAATAATTTTTTTCAGAGTTGCTATTAAATGTAAGTAGTATTCAATAAAGGATGTTCATCTGACTTAAGGAAATTCATCTGCAGGTGATGTGAGAGTGTATGCACTCAGGTATTGCTTGCAACATGGCAATTACAGATCCTTAGGAGCTGGTTTATTGAAACTAGTGGGAAAGGGGTCACTTCATTAATCTCATGAAAAATCTTCCAGGGAAGAACTGGTGAAGTAAGTTTTCAGCCACATTTTGATACTTTACTTAGAAAAAAAATTACACTTTTGAGACCCTCAGGGTGCAGCAAGGGACCAGGAGCTGTGGGAGATCATTGGGGCCAGCATGGCCTACCCTCCTGCCCCTAGTGCGGTAGTGCGGGAGCAGGACAGGCCAGGGGGCAGCCCCTAGCCCAGGTATCAGACACCTGCATGGGGATGGGATGAGGCCAGGCAGGGATGGCTGCTCATAAGTGGGTGGGTGGGGGGGTGTCGGGATCAGGCCTGGTGAGGATAAGCAGGCTCAGATGCAGCCCCAGGTGAGACTTGTCAGGGTCAAGTAAACCACAAAATAACTTTGTGTATGGTGTGCTTGCAATGATTTGTAAATGGGCTCCCATCAAACCTATAAGTATGTATCTTTCTTTTACTTCAACTTTTTCCTTCTAGTATTCTATGTATTTGATAATGTCTTATTTATGCCACTGATAAATATATTTCATCTACTGCTCTTCTATTTTCTTTTTTACCACTCAAATTTGATTGCTTACTTTTTCTTCTGCTCACATGTCAGAGGGGTAAAGAAAGGCTTGTTATAATTCTGCAAGTTTATGGAGGTGAGACAGCACAGTTTATAGAGTGATCACAGTTTCAGATGTATTGTCTCAGTGATCAGTACAGAAACAGGTTATGCAGAGGCAGAAATTACTGTCCATTTAAACCAAACGTACTTGGCTAGGCTTACTGATCTCCAGTAAGAGTCTAGAAAGAGATTTGCATTAGAATTATTGCTGAAATGTTCACAACAATACAAAGAAAAAACTGACAATATCAGGGCAAACACCGGTTGTCAGAGACATTTTTCAAATGGAGATAAAAGGCTCAGAAGGAACTCAGGTTTCAGGGATATGCTTAGTTTAATATCAATATATTCTCAGAGTTTTTTTGTTAATAGCTCTTTGGGTGAAAGAGTTGGAAGGCAAATTCCCCTTTCTTTAGGCAGGATTTGTTGTTAAAAGTTTGTATCAAATATTCTGATCCATTAACAGTGACAATTTATCACACGCACATGCAGAAGACATTGAAACAATTGCTTTACAGCAGTTATGAAAACTGTTGCTTCCAGGGAAGAAAGGAGAGAAAAATCATATTCCAATGTCTATTTGTTACCCTGAGTAATTCATCTGCTTATTACCAGACTGCTAGAGACAGTGCTCTATTAAAGCCAGTGTCTTGTCATAGTATTTACAACAGCCCTTTGCTCTGAGATTCTTTCATGGTAGATCATAGTATCCTCTTCAAGTAGAAATAATGATATGGGATAAGATTCCTTTTGTTTAGCAGTTGTTACATTCAATAACCTTAGTACAGGGTGGTGGTGTTTAGTAATCAAATAAAGTGTAGGAGCATGTCTTTATCTGCTCTGACAGAGACCTTAATAACCTTTCTGCAAACAGCTGGACTATGGATGAGAGTAAAGACTAAGTTTAGCATTGCAATCTGAAGAATTATACTGAGACAGTATAATATTCTTTTTTTTTTTTTTACAAGGAGTGATTAATATCTTTTGCCTCCACCACTTGCTATCCAGGTCAAGTCTCTTCTGTTTTCATTGTTCATTGCACAGTGAGTACAAATACTGATTTACATGCCTCAAACACATCTTGATATCATCCTGAGCCTTCACTCACCTTGAGAACACAGCAATTTATAATTAGGCTTGATTTATATATGCTAATGTGTGACATGTATCAGACAACCAGGAGAGCTCCAGTAAAATCATATACAAAATGAGTAAGCCATAAACATTACCTGTTGGTGTTTGTTTTGTTTTGTTTTTTTTCCACTTAATGTGATGTTCTTCTTTCATGTTGATTTGTAGAATGGTATTAGACTTTTATTCATTTCTTACCTAAATCAAGATTCTTGCCTGACATGTAGATTCCTTCAGGCTATAATTATTGGTGGGAAATTTCTTGCAGGTGTGTGATTATTCAACTCATTTGAAGTGCTCTATAAAACTCAATGTCTGTTGCAAATTATAAGTGTGGAATTATATTTGTTCCAAGCACTAGAATAAAAATATGCTTCTCTTGAATGAAATCACATACAGAAAAATGTATTGGGAGTGGCTACTTCTGAGATAGTAGAAGACAGTAATAAAGTTTTGGAAGTGAAATGAAAAATCTGTTATATGCAGACCATTAATGTTATCCACTGAGAGTAGTTTTTTTGATAGGGTGAAAATATCTTTGTGTGTGTGTGTGTGTTAAGCTGTTTAATTTTATTTCTTTCAAAGGTGAACTGTGCCTGAATTTGTTCGATAAAAGTGCAGCAGATCAAAATTGGTTACAACTAATAAAAAATGTTGATGAGAAATAAAAAGTATCAGGTGAATTTTTCATTCCCAAAGGATGTCACAATCTAGAAGTCATGGAAACATTCATGTGGCAGGGAAAAATGGCTAAAATCACAGCAGTCTAGGTATGCAGTTAGTCACTGTCACCAAAACTTGCACTTGCAAGGGAATTGTTTTTTAGACAGAAGATTTTATTTTATTTTTTTAATGAAACAAGCAAGTCTCAGAACTGGTGATGTTGGAAGTAGCAGTGGTTAAGGCTGCTGTTGTAGATGAGGTTCAGAAATAGAACTGCCTGAATTGAATCCAGTACAGTTAATGGAGCTACTAGATAACACCTAAAAGCATGACAAATTTCATGATTAAAGCAAGTCGCACAAAAACATCTAGCAAAAAGGGAAAAAAAGCTACTGATTTCTGAAAACTTTTCCATAAAAGAGAGTTGAGGATAAATAATACTTCCCTGTTGTCTTCTAATAACAAATCTTGGTTTGCTACTGAAGTTTAGATTACAAATATGTACGTTACTCACCCAAATTACTGCCTTAATACTGCAGACAGTGTATTAGGATTTTGATGTTTCAGTGTCCTCTCTTTGAGAACGGATCGGTGTGACTTTAAAAATGTCTTTACAAGTGGATCACTTGAAATAGTAAGATTTCTTACACAATCTTCATGTGATGCTTTTTCTTCTTCTTCTTCAATGTATGTTTATATTTCCCATAACTACCTTTTCAATTTGGGTGATTTAGACATCCTCATATTGTCCTCATTTCTCAGTAAAGCTCTACCTTTATTTCAGCCAGAGGAAGATGAACCAGAGTACAGACTGTGGTATGACACAGCTAGCTGATTCCATTGATTAGTGCAGGCTCATGTTTTGTATTTACCATGGATTTCATATATCTCATTTCTTACATATCTTAGCAGACTGTTAAGTGGCTTACATATAAACCCATCAAAAACAGCGGGTTTTGAGGGTCTGGCCAAACACATACTTAGAAGTTTTATTTATTGTAGGATGGTTGGTATTGCTGTAGAACTGATGAGCACAGTTGTTCACAGACTAACTATCAAATGCATTGGTGTTTGTGAAATTTCATGGAATGACTGCATTAAGTGGCTTACCTTAAAACTTATGGGGTGACAGCAGTGATTTTAATTCTATACTGTTAACAAATTATTATGAAGCTGCAGATGGTGTTTTCATTTATGACTGAGACTATTTAAATTTTTGGATTAAATTATTCTTAGGTAACTTGGTACATATTGTAATTTATATGTAACCACTAGACATAAATGTCTCTAAAAAACCCTGAATCCATAATCCAAAGTATATTACAGTAGGTGATTGTCAGTCTTCAACTGCTGACTTGATTACATAGTACTTTGATAAGCAGATGTTACTGGGGAAACATTAACATGTAAGCTGTAAGCTGCTTTTTATAAAACCTTATTTGTGGGTAAATATTCCTCCCTTTGTCTCTTAAAAAAAAAAAAAAGCTTATTAAAGAATTTCAAGTTATTTTTCCCTTACGTTCCCATTATCTGTTTCTGTACAAAAGTGGGTTGTGTTTATGCAAGATTTGAAGCAAATCTCCACATGGTGGTAATACATTCTTCTTTGATCAGATAAATTCTTTTTAGGCTTTATCACAACATTTCCATAGTGAAGTCAGGTTCTCTTGCAAATTAAAGTAGTATGAAAAGGATTCGACAGTTATAGAAGTGAATGCTATCTACACATAGTAACTAGGACACACAAACCTTTAGCTGTCCAGATAATGTTACAGTATCACTTCATTACAAAATGTCACATCAGAAATAGCATTTTAGTTTTTTTGCATGCTTATTATTCCCTTTACAGGGCAAAAGTGTTTGCATTTTTCCAACTTTCTTCATAATGAGAGATTTGGCATAAAGAACGCATTGTATTTGTGCTGTGGTCTGATTCTGTTATCAAGCACTTGCTACCTTCCAGATAATTTTAACAAATGTGCTAGTGTGTAACAGAGTTATGGCTGCACAATTCCTTCAACCCATTTGCTGAGGTCCCACTGATAATATGAGATCTATGTGTGGAATGAAAGCCGTCTTGCAATTTGCACCTGCTGTTAGGGTCTCTGCTAATTCACAGTTTCTTAAAATGAATGAGAAATGGAAGTGCACTTTTAGTGGCTTTATACTTGCTTTGCTACAGAGATTATGTTGGGGCAAATTCACTATCCATTTTTAGAATCTTAATCTACATCTTAATTTTATTCTTCAATTTGTATGGCATTCTCAGTGAAATTATTACTTCAATCTAAACTATCTCAAAATATATTTAAGACTTCTTAAAATCTGTAGGTTAAATATATACTTAGAACTTGATTTCAGAACTGTAATGCACATTTTTCCTTAGTGTTTTTATATAGTCTGCTTAGACACTTACTTTCCATACTGAAGTTAAAAACAGACTCCTGAAATTCAACCTACACATGTACCGTCAAGTATCTCTGTGTCCAGAGGTTTCCAAAACTTGTAGTAGTTGAATGCAGGTTTTAACAGAGAGGGCAAGAAACTGAATGAGATTGTAAACATGAACTTTGAAATAAATTGTATGGGTAATGGGGAAAAGAAGATGCTCTGTAGACTGGGAACGAGAGGAGGAGGTATACTTGGATATTTGCTTGCATGGGCATGATTGCACCACTTGTGTCTATAAATACAGCTTAACCTTCGTAGATGTAGCTGTAGAAGCAGTAGGTGTGTAGGGGACAGCCCTTTACATGGAACTGCAGAGCCATGCTGCGACTTGGAGGCAATGAAGCTGACACTGATCATGGTAAGAAGAATGAAATTTCTCTCCTAGTAGCTGCGTAATCTCGTCCCTTCTTTCCAGTTTCATCCTGTGATACTGGGACCCATCACTTTTGGGCTCAGTGAGGTGTTCTTGTTTGATTGCTGCTCTGTGGCCCCAGCTGTGGTGTGGAAATGGCAGAGTTACTCTTGCTTAAAATAGGTATAATCCTAAACAAATACATAATCCTCATCCTGCCTGCTAGTGTGGTCAGAGCCAAGCTGTGAAGCACCACCTGTGTCATCCTCCTCGCCTTGTACCTCTAGGCAGTGATACCATGATCTGGGGTCCAGGGCTTTGACACCAAGATCTGTCCCTACTGACACTTGTGCTTGTCTACCAGTCGTTAGGTGACATTTCAAGGAGTCTTGTTTAGCTTTCAGTGATGGTGGCTTTTCTGAGACACACTGATCCAGTGTCAGAGATCATAAACTAAAAGGATGCAAAAGGCTGTTTGACTCATCTTCTTAACCTAATCTTGTATACAGTGATTCCAATGTTTCCTAAATAGTGGGTATATGCCCTGATTTTGCTATTCTCTTAACTTTCAATATTTCAAAAAGTAAGCTTAGAATATCTGAGGGTACTGGATGACTGGGGCACGTCCATTCAGGGAAAGTGACCTCTGAGTTACTTCACCTGGAAGTCTGAACTTACCTCAATTTGTATTTTTTTCCCTTCAAAACTCACAGTGGAAAGAAGAGTTTTTGGCAGTTTTCCAGAATGGAGTAGGCTTCCTATTACAAATTCTTGTTTGTAAATACAGAGTAGCTGTCTTTGCTGAGGTGTCAGCATAACCAAACTTAGATCTTGATTTGAATTCAGGGTTCTCTGTGCTTGCAACACTTTGAGAGGTGCACTGTGCTTGACCCTACCATTTGCCAGAATGCATTAGTAGTTGAAAGGATAGTTCTGCCTTAAAAACATCAGCGTGGTACGTGTGTTTTTTTTGAGCCTTTTCACTTAGTGTCAGAGTCCTCTAACAAAAGCTATGTTCTCAAAGCCGTTGTAGAGAATAATGTCAAACCTAAGTAATTATTGTTCAAACATTTCCATATTCCATATTGTACAATCTTTTTTCATATTCGTATGACGTTTCTGTTCTCATTGGACCAGGTACAATGAATTTAATACTTTTTTTATTAAATTCCATTTCTAATAACTAGAAAGAATTCCATTCTTCTGCTCTCTACAGTACATGCTTTAGCATATTGCTCATCTTTATTTTGCAGAAGAAATGCAGTGTGAATAGTTACTGTTCAAATGAACAGGAAATAAAAGGTCCTTTTCTAATTTGATATATGACATGATGCCATGAATGAGGAGAGTCTGGAGAAGTGAGTGACATCCTGGGTCACCTTACAGCTGCAGACTCAGTAAGTTGTCTGTGAGATGTTATCACAATGGCTTACAACAGAAAACCCCAAATGTGGTGGCCTGTGGTAATTGGAAAGGGGTCTGTAGCAAATACGGGTTTTTGGAGGCTAGCTACTGCATTTCAGATTCTAAAATATGATGGTAAATGAATTCCTGTCTTGAACTGTAGTCATTCCTAAACTTCTTCTGAGGAATCTTGCACAGCTACATAATCACTGTATGTTGATTATAGCGCTCAGTATAGTGGCTGCAAACACTGGTATAAAGCGTAATGACCTTAAAAGCATTTCACATCAGTGAAGCACACAGTGATTTCAAAGCAGTGCAAAACATGTTTTTCCGCAATAGAATGTGAGTCCAAAAATGGATAGTATCCCTAAATCTCTTGTTATATGTGAGTCCTGGCGATAACAGGAAAACAACTATATTAGGATTAACAAGCCATAGATTTAAGAGAACACGAATTAAAGATATTATCTGCAGAGAAGCTGAGTGTTTATGTAGTTAATGCATTTCATTTACCTTTTACCAATGTATCAAATTATTTCAAGTACCTATTCAAGAAGCTAGCTGGGAAAGATGTTAGCCTAAAGGTTATTCTCTCTTATTTCAGAGGAAGCTGTACTTTTTTTTTCTTATGTGATCCGTATGAGCAGGTCGTTTAGTCTCCATGGGAGACAGACATGTAGCTATAACTGAATGAGGTGATTGGGTGCAAAAGCCAGTTGATTTGAACATCTAACTCATTTGTAAATTGCTAATTATTAAAATTTAAGAAATGTGTCAGTTCCTTACGGGCTCTAAAGCTGGAAATGCAGGACCCTAATGCAAGAAATAACTGGTTTAGATGCATCTCTTTTGAAATACTATTGTATTATTACAATAATATATTATTGTAAGCACATGCTAGATTAGTCTTATCTTACCTGTGTATTCTG
>VXAL01004529.1:2750-29977 GCA_013399475.1 Chauna torquata
CCGCCGCCCGGGCCCGGGATCTTCCCCCGCTCCGCTCCTCCTCGCGTCGCCGGCGGGCAGAGCCCGGCGGTTAGGCGAGAGGTGACCGCCCGGCTCGCACGTCCGCCCGGTGCAGCCGGGCGCTGGCTGCTGCGAGGTGCGGGCAGGGCTCCGGGCAACTTTCTCGCCGGCTGGCTGACCCGCAGCCCCGGGGGCGGCCTCGGCTGCCGCCTCGGGCCAGAGCGTCCTCGTCCGGTGCAGCCGCCTCCGGAGCTTGCTGCAGTGTCACAAGATTCAGGGGCTCTTTCTGTGCCACTGAGGCCCTCCCCGTTCCGCTGGGTCCAGTTGTAAAGACAGTGCGGTTTTGCAGTGCGGTTTACGTACGACACAATTTAACCTAACTTTCTAGTTCTGCGTTTTTGCAAGCTGAAAAGACTGTTTCTTGCATTTGGGTACCAGGTGTGGGGGTTGCGGGTCTGACAAGATGTAATCAGCGTGTGTGTGTGGATTATGGTTACCTTTTCACATCTTGGCATAACACTGATTTAAAAACTTTCACTTAGAGACGCTTCTTAATTAGGAAGCAGAGGTCCAGCTGCTCAAAGATGTTGAAAGACTGATGATGTTCTGTACAGCTCTGGCCATAAGGGAAAGGCAAATTCCAATCTGAAGGAGGAGCTTACTATATTTATGTTTACAACATCAAGGGGACTTTACTCAGTATGAGGAGAAATTTAAAGAGTTAAGAGAAGTTGATAAACATTTCTGGTACTGAAAAGCCTTGGTGCTAGATTGGCTGATCATCACGGCACAGCATTAATTTCTGTAACATGCTCTGAAACGTTACCTCATTTAGCATAGGGCAGTCCAATTACACTGTATTCTTAAATATTTTTCTGTGATTTGGGACAATTGCAGTAGGACTGAGAGTGCAACTTACTGACAAATGCTTGGGTATGCTAAAAGGCCTGGAGAATGCCAGTAAAAATAAGAAAATATTCAGGGGGAAGCTTTTCTATCACAATAAATGAATAAGGAGTTTTCCTACACTCAGTTTGCTTGTATCCAAAGTTATTTGCAGCCGTTCAGGCTTCTCTCTCACTTAAAAATATTCAAATTAAAGTAATTTGTGCAATCTTTCATAAGAATTTTTTAAAATTAGGCAACTTTAATTGTTTTGTTCATATAGGCAGATTTAATTGCTTTGTTCACATAAGCAGTAATTTTTGACTGACACCTGTGATTTTCTGTAATTTTCATTTACCAAGGGATCAATCACATATTTGTGTATCAGGTGATGGTTCCCAAAATGTCTACTTAAATCAGTGTTCACTTTGAATACTAAATTACTAGAAATGCATATGAAGAGTTTAGCCTCATATAACTTAGATAACAGCTTTACAGGTTTCTTTAAGAAGGTGCCTGTTTTTTCCATCAGCCTCAGGCAAAGACTACCTGGCATCAGTTTGGGAGCGTTTTTCAGACTTGGTGTGCTCAGTAAAAATTCATCACCTCTTCCTAAAGAAAAAACAATAAATTGTATTTATTTCTACCTGTTTAGCTTAAGCCTTTATTGTACATTACTATATAAACAGACTTCTGGTATTGTTGCAAACCTGCTCAATTACACAGAGCAGCGCTCCCTAACCTTTGCCAGCCGATGTGGAACAACAGCGAGCAATTATGCTGCAGGCAGCATCTTCCTATTGGCCTCAATTTTAACATTTTTATTTTCTGCAGCTGCAGGCAGTCTCAGAGGGTCTAGCAGGCAACACATTACCCATGAGCTCTGACTCAGAAAGCACTTCTGTAGAATAGCAATATTATGTCAGGAATTTACTAATTTACCCTGCCTCATATTTCTTTGATTAAAATGCATATGATGTCCCAGTAAACTGGCTGCCTGCAAGGTTTGTTTAGCCAGTCCCTGGATGTGATGGTATGGGCTGTAAAAAGACAGTGTACTTGACTTTGAAAAAGAAGTAGTAAGACTTGCAGTCATAGGATAGTACATTGGCTTGATTTACATTGTATCATTGACTTAATAATAGAGAAATGGCATGAAAAAACCCTGATAGCAGATCCAGCCACTCTCCAGCAGCTGGTGGCCTCAACTGAGGGAGGTGAAGAAAACCTGTGCTGAAAGACAGCATCTTCTTAGCAGAATTAGGCAAAAGATGAAGCTGTAATTGTTACAACCCATGTGTCTTTGTTATGTGAAGGTGAGGGGCATGAGCCAAACTGGGCAACCTTCTCTTGGGTCAGACAACAGACCTACCTAAAAATGTGTACAACAGTATTCAAGTTGAGAAAAAAGCAGCTAGAAAACATACACAATTAGCTTTTGTACAGCGATTAAAGCATTTCCGCATGCTTGCATATGGTTTTGCTCCAATAAAGTAGCTACTTGCCTAACCCCAACTATGCAATAGACGCAGATGATTTGCAGCAAGCCACGTGGTTTGAGTTGTTCGTGTATGTTGGCTATATTATGTGGGTGGTAGGGGGGCTGGACAGGCACAGTAGCTACTGGCTCCCCACCATCTGAGTATGTGGTGTGGGACTCAGAGTGGGGTGCAGGAGAGAGGGGGATAACGAGGGACTGGGTGCTTGTGACATGCACAGCATCTTTATTTTTCATTTAATTTGCCCTATTGCAGGAAGCACTGTGCACTGCTTAGAGCATAAGTTTAAGGGCTGATGAGATCCAGATTTAATGCACTGGTCTGCTGGATTTAAAGGGTGACATGGGTGAGTCATATTTTAAAGGTTTTCAGAAAACTAAAAATGCAAATTAGGCATTTAGTGAAAAAATTTCAGTTAGTTCAATAGGAGTTATGTCGACCACTCTTGAAAATCCCAGTAGACATCCTTAAGCATTTGGATACCTTAATAAGCCGCATCTTTGTCTGTTCCATTCCTCTATTCTCTATTTGTAAAATGTTGATAACATTTTCTATAGCATAGAAGGTTTTTATGAGGCTAAATTGCTGTAAAAAGTCCGAGTACACCAAATATGCATAAGGGAGAATTCATATGGACCTCATATAGAAGTTCAAGTGAAAACCATGTTAGTCATATGGGCATTTGAAAACTATCGCTCAAGATCACACAGTATCACCCCATGACACCAGATAAAGCCAGCAGCAATTGCTGCAGATGAGGAATGGAAGCTGCTTGACTGGAGGAGTTATACCAACGTGTAACAAGAACACGGAGGCAGAAAAGCTGCATGGAGACACCGGCAATTGTTAAAACAGGAGTTAAGACCAAAAAAGGTTTCATCTCCTTGTGGACTATTTCTCTAATGGACTTACCTTGCAACTGAAGAACTTGGTGTGGCGTGAATTAAAACTGCCCGAAAGGGCATGCATGTTTTTGTACACATGACCGGACTTTTAAAAAGGTGGGTACTTTGGAAAAAAAAATCAAGATGAACATGGCTTCAGTTTAGGATAATTTAGAGTTTGGCACAGAACAGAGGAAGAAAGCCTTTTTTGGTGGCTTGATCTAGTGTCCTGCTCTCTGTCTACCAGCTGGTACGTCACTATGAGTTCCATTTCCATTCTCGTTAATTTGACTGTATCAGAGTTGAAAGACGTTTCAGAAATCAATTTTAAAGCTTTTGCCACTGGTGATTGTTGTAGTTCTCGTGTGTAGGTGATTTTTTGGTGTGTGTTTTTTGTTTTTTAAGCAAGGAGAACTTCACAGAGATGGCAGTGGTAGGCTGCCATTGCTCTGCGTAGACCTGATGAATTTCTGCACTGCCTTTTGTTGAAGTGTTTTGCCAACTTCACAATGACTTGTGCTGCCTGCATACCTTCTACTGACTGCTTGAAACAGTAACAAAGTGCTTAATGCATAGTTAGGTGTTTGCTGGTACTTACTGAGTATCAGTAAAATTCAGTTATAAAAGTTGCACACTGAGACTGCCTTAAACACAACTGCACAGCCTTAGCACATTCTACAAGTTGAATTTTTCTTCCTTTAGTTAAAGAGTAAAAGGATGCAACCCTTGAAAACTTAGAATAAAAAGTTTAAAAAGGTCAGAGGAAGCTGTTATGAACTTGAGGACTGGGCAAAAAATGATGTTTACAAAGATAAGAAATATATAAAAAGGCTAGGCCTTTAATCATAATGAATTTTCATTAATGTCATAGTGAGTGGAATAATGAGTAGAAATAAAAAGTAAACTTTCCTATCCTTGTCTGTTGTGTTGGATTGCACGTCTTGAGGATAAGCTTGTAAGGTCTTAAGCTATTTTTAATTATGTACTTTAAAATTGACTAATAGATGCTAAAACAGAATACACAGTGAATATTATGGCTATAGTGATAGCCATTAGGCGTAATGCATGCTACAGGTCGTAAGTAAAAGATCAGTATTGTACAGTGCCAGAAAGTCAGATTTTAGTATTCAATCAAGTTAAAGACAGTTGACAACCAAGAAACTAACAAATGTGGGCATGGAAATGTGATGGATATTGAAGGAACAATATTGGTACAGTTACAGATAAAGTTTTGTTCTTGCAGTAGAATTTAAGAGTCTTATTAATCACTACGTTATTTTTAAAAGTATGCTTTCAGCTTAAAGACAAAGTTCAAGGAAACAAAAAGGCCTAACTGGCTGAAACCTGGCCTCCCAGATTACCAGTAGAAAGTGAGAATCAAAGTTTATCATGGAGAGTATCATTCTGGGGGACTGCTCACGCCATAGGAAGCTAATAATTTATGTATTTCTTCTCTTCAGCTTGTCACAGATGTGATTTGTAGTTCCCCAAATAAAGCAAAATCCTTTATATAAAATTATATTCCAGGAATGTAGCAAGTTGCAGTTTCATCAAGATGCTAAATACATTTAGATTTATCTGTAAATGCTTTTGCATTTATCTAGAGTTGTAAAGACATGAAAAAGATTTGAGCAGGTGAAATAACTTTCAGTATGTTTTTATTTTGATTTTATTCATTATGAGCCATTGCTTTCTGTATTTTTATTTTCCTCCTGAAAAATGAATGTAAAATGCTGCCATTCAAAATTGATAGTACTCTATACACTGCTAGTGCAAAGCTCTTTACAGAGAACAAATATGAAACATTCACTGACAATGTCAAATGAATGATGAAGTATGAGGTCCAAGTTCCTTTGAGTTTCAAGAACCAAAGTACTGTTTGAAGATTTAAAAAATAAATACAGTGCAGTTATGTATTTTAACTGAGAATATGTATTCTTTTTCTCTTCTGAAAAGTCAGAAACGAGTTTGCAGAAGGTAAAAACTATTTCCTGTTGCCTATATTCTGAGATGCTCTGCTAGCTTAATTGCCTATCAAGAAACAGGCACTCAGAGATTTTCATGTAATACAAGAAGAGCTTAGTATTTAGGTTTCCTGGGAAATGTGTTTTAAACAGGTAACTCTGCAATTTGAAACAAAGTGCAGAAAAGAGCAAATTATGCTTAAAGGAAAGGAACTGTGTGCTTAAAAATGTCCTGATGCCTGTAACTATTTCTTTGCAAAAAAAAAAAAAAAAGTATGGAGAACATGAACAAAAATGAAAAATAGATAACTATCTTTCTAGAGAAAGGTTTTACTTTAATATAACTGCTTGGAGATACTTTTTCCCGGATAGAATTTTGTTCTTTCCACAGGTAACCTACAGATGTGTAGATATTTCACTTGTAATTTCCACTCCACAAGTGGAGAAAAGGAAGACTACAAAGATCATTCTTATTATAAAACTGTGATCCTGAGCTTCGATCAGGTTGGAGCATAGTCATATTAAATACTGTTCAAACGTGAAAGGACAGATCCTTTCACCACTGAAGTCATTTTACATTTTTTAGTGGTGCAAAGCAGCTTCAAACATGCCCTTAGTGTAGCAGTACTTTCCTCTAATCTGCGGAAAGAGATAGGACTAGGTTTTCTGTAGTCCCTTCGACCAGGACTCACACCATTGCTGTCCTGTGGCTGCTCTTGGACATTGCGGGGAGGAGGGCAAGTTTAACTGTATGAGAAAAAGGAGAAAGGTGGCTTCTAGCCCTTCTTGGTCTCTGCATCTATATTCAGACTAGGTGTGGAAAGCAAGAGGTTCCTGGGTCTCCCATTCTACTGTGTTTTTACTTCTCTCGTAGAGGAATTACACCAAACTTCTGTTGTTTACGATATGAACTCACACACTGAAACTATAGCATAACATTGTGTTATGCTTGTGTTAGACTGTCAACTACATTCCTTTGCATTTAAAATAAATGAGTAAACATACTTTTTTACTATATTCATTTTATATATATTTATATAAAGAATATTTATTTACTGAAGTCATTGCAATCAGATTTGTCAAGTAATCCTAAAAGTTAGAATAACATACTAATTAACTCAGAAGTCAGTTATCTCTACAGTCATCCCACAGTTTATGCAAGTATCTTCCAAATGTGTGGTGAATGCTAAAGAAAATGGGTATTTTGATTTGTAACAAAAACATTTATCATTGAAAATAGCCTAAAGAGTAACGACAGAAACAACAACCTTTTAAAAAGTAGGATGGCTAAATAGCACACAGTCTGTCTTATACCTGAATTCTCATCTTAAATGCCAGTTTTGCTGTTGAAAAACAGGAGGCTAAATTTAGCCTTTGCACATATGACTGTTCTTGCCACTAAAACTTTATCGTTGCATTTGTCATAACTCTTATTTCAATAGGATTTGCGCATTTCCCTTAGACAGGGGGGAGAGCAGGAAGAATTTGCTAATTACAGTTCCCTAAGAAATATCTGTAAGCTTAATTTCTGCAGGCAACAATTTACTCTTGGAGATATAAAGCTCTGATCATTTGAGTAGAGGTGTTACTGTAATGGATTTATGGGTCATTAATTCATCAAAAACATGAACATGTGTTACAAGAATGCTGTTTTTCTGAACTGATAGAGTTCTGCATTGTTACATTTTTGTGTGATCCAAGTCCAAATGCTTGGCCACATTTCCCCCCTGCAGACAGCTTTCTGGAAATTTCCTTTCCAAACTAATTTGTGAGAGTTTAATTACACTGACAATTCAGAGACCTAGAAATTTAACTCCAAAATGATTACTGTCATAACAAGCAGTTCTGTGAACAGTAGATCCAGTTAAATTCAGTCTTGAGGCTGTGCAGCAGTATAGCATCTTTGGTGTGTAATAAGTAGAAGTTGAATATAAACTGCAATTTTTCCTTTGGTGGAGCAGTAATAGGATCTGCTTTCTTTGAATTGGCTGCATGACATAAGCAAGAACCGAACTTCTTGGTAATCTCTACTTGTATCACAAATTTGATTACTGTTGATCAACAGATTCAAGAGTTATATGATACATATGACTGCAAGTGCGTTTTTGCCACTGAATAGTATATTTCCCTATATTAGGGAAATTTGTTGCTCCTTCCTTACCTTAATTCCCTTTTTTAATCAGTTCATGAAAAATGAAAATTGTGTTAATAAATCTTCCATTACTTCTCTTGGGCAAATATTCTACACTATCAGATGACAGGGGAGGGATTAATATTTCCCATTGCAATCCTATTCCCTGATTCCTCTGAGTCTCAGTGGTCTGCTAGTGCATTGCACATAGGCAGAGCTATGTTGGCATAGCAGACTTAAAGGACTGCTCTAGTACTCAGGAATTAGGCCTTGTTTTCTCACATTGCTTCTCTGCTGGGAAAAAGGAACAGAGGAAATATTTGCAGTTGTTTTGTTTTATTTTCTAGAAAAATCTTCATTTAGGAAGACCTGCTGGTTTTCCAGTTGTTTTGAACCACTCAGAGTATACATCTAAATGGTGTTTTGAACTGAGTGTACATCTGGCGTTTATTATTCAGTACTCAGTTGTGACTTTGACTTGAGAGGTTCATAATTGTGCTGTTCAGTGACAGCTCAAGTGCTGTTTTTGGGTTGCACTGAGTCAGAAACAAGGTGGCCTCTCCTCCTTCTCTTCCTTCAGTAAGAAGATACAGCGGTCAGCTTACAGAGTGGTTTGGAGCCAAAGCACTCTCTCTTACCCCTTCACCTATGGGGTGGCCTGGAAAGAAGCCACTACACTTCCATCCCTTCTCCTCCACCACTTTCTCTGCCATGGTCTGGGAAGAAGAGTTTCTCAGGCAGGTGAATGATGAAGATGATCAAGCAGTATGGTCACAATAATATCTTTAATAAGAAGTCAAGACAAACTTGTAACTGAAAGCTGTAATTCCTGGCTTTTCCCTTACTTAGTACAGGAGCATCATATTTTTGCAATTTGTGCTTCCATCTACATTTATGGTAAAAACCACATTTCTACGTTTTAGTTCTTCCCCCACTGAAAATAAAGATTCTTAGTGGTTTAGTGCAAAGCTGTACTTAAGAATACTTACAATGTATTGTGCATCTTTTGCTTTTGTCCTTAATTTAAGCTCTTTTGTGGCTTTATTTAGACCAAAGAGATAGATATTATTTTGGTGTAAAGCTTTATGTCCCTTTTATACTGTTAACAAAATTTTAGTTCAAGGGATAAGAATTTAGAATAGTTAATCACAGATGGAAGGATTTTTCATAAAAATGCTATCAGTAGCAATTTATACAATCTCCAATTCCTAAAGATTATCATCTTACAAGATGAATCTTTTTTGCATGTTCTGTAGTACTGTTAAGTAGTGAGTACTTGATCCTTTTATCTGGAAAGTACAAAAAATCCTGTAACATAAAGAAAATGTTATACATAACAGCTGTTGGTTTGCACATTTGGTACATTAACTATCGTAATCGCACTGAATCTTGTGTGTTTTCTGTTGCTCAATATGTTTAGCTGCATTTTTTGGATTTTCAACATTCATTAGCAAAGTAAAATCAGTTTAGCTTCCTTTGGCAGATATGCTACAGGATTTTCTCTTTTATACTTGCTATGGTTATTTGGAATTCAAATATACAGTGGATGCAGTTGAAACTGGCATACACATCTATATGTCTTGAGCCAACATACAGCTGATGTGTGTCTACCAAATGGTAAATCCAACATAATAACAACAAAGTGAAGAACTAATGATTTCAGAGTTAAAACTTTCAAAGTGCATGTAAAATAAGAACTAGGATTTGAAAAAGGATTATTCCTTTCAGTATACTTTCTCATTTTTTTTCAAGTTTAGTTTTAAACAGACACAAAAAGATAAAGCCTTCTTGACTTCTCTTGGAAATATGTTTCCTCAGTTCGCTATGTTTCCATCAGGAAGTTTTTTCAAAGCTTCTTAGTTCTATCTTACTCCCAACTAATTTCCTTCCCCAAGTGTTGGACCTTTTTTTTGCTTGTATACAATTACTAGCCAAACACTAAGTATTTATCTTTTAAAATCTCTTCTTGTGAACCAGTCTTTATCATTCCTACCTAGGTTACTTTGTGTCTGGTCTTTCCATTTGCATTCTAAATTGTGTGTGTATACCTATGTTTCAGATTTTTTTTTCATCTGGGTATTCCCACTCCAATTCTCAAGCAGCATCTCATTTTATTTACTGCTCACATTTCTAATCTTAATTCATCTGTTTTAGTTCTCTGACCTCAACAGCATTGTTTTTCTCCCCAAAGATGTGAGAATGTAATTGTATGGTGTGTTGTTTGATTGAACAGCAATATTTGACCCATCTTACACCAGATTGAACCATCTAGCCACAGTTGTATAAAGTTCTTTTTAGAGTTCTCTTTTAAAACTTTCACCTATTTTGTAAATTGCAAGAAGTTCATGCCTATACAGTTAATGGTTTTACTAACAGATACTAAGATATTATAGAAGGTATTTCTCACATTATCAAATTTTGTAAATAATTACAAATTGTAATTAAGAATTATCCTAATATACACAAGGTAATGTGCAATGCTAATCGGAAAATTATCAATGAGAACAAGTTTTATAATCTTCTGTTTCCATTTGCAGCAGATGTTTTACCCATTTAAGAGAGAAGTTTAATTTTTTTTCCCTAGAGAAGTTTAATAGATAAAATTAATGACTAGATATTCTATCTTTTTTGGGAAGTCTACCATAAATAGGCTGATCTCAAGTATTTGTTATGCTAAGGTCTCTCTGTGTGGCATAAAGGAGCAGAGTGTTTCCTGAGTCTGGCTACGGGGAAATAAAGCAGGTATTGAGTTCGTTCTCGCTGAGTGCTATTCTATTCCCCATAGTAGGGCTGATGTAGGATATGTAGCAATAGCATTATGACAATTCTTACCTGCTGAAAAGAGCTTTTAGGTCCATTAGCAACCAAATACAAGAGAAAACTGATCTGGTCTTTTAACAGTACTAGTTTTTTGTTTTCTTTTGTTGTTTTTTTTTTTTTAAGTTTTACTAATTTGCTTGAAGTGATATAAGAGACAAACCTAAACTAATAGCTCCAAATTTGTTTAATTCTACAATTGTGCTTTCTTCTGGAGCAGATCATGCCTTCAGGAAAGGCTCCTCTTTCTGCAGGTGCCACTAAGGCATTTGTGGTAACAAAAGTCCAACTTACTTAATCTTCTCTTTTTTTTCTTTAAGTGACAAATGTCAGTGATGGATTGAACAACTCAAATCAAACATTCTTTCCATCCAAGTGAAGGACAGTGAGATAGATCTTCATGTTTAATGAAGAAAGGTATGGAACTGGAAGATGGGGGAACAGAGATTAGTCTTAGCTGTTAAAATAGCTCAACCAGTCACCTTTCTGTTTTTCACTTGATTTATTTGTTCTGAGTTTATAGCTGTCCCACAGAGAAAAAGAGGTAAAATGGACCTTTTGCTGGGAAGTTCTGTTCCCTGCATAGCTACCAAGCCCACTGTGCTGGAAGCCCAGAAACCTCACAGTACAGCAGGCATGAGCAGGAAGCCTGTCACTTTCACAGCTCAGGAGATGGATGCGATGAGCAGAAGTGGCAGCCAGGCCTCAGAAGAGACAGGCATCAGTCAGGTTCCTAAGGGGCCAGAGAGCACTGAGCAGATTTGCTGTCACTTGGCAATTAGAGTTAACTGAATTGAAGCCTGGCATTTTGAGGACCTGTCTACAGGGACATAGTAGACAGGAGAAGTTGTGGATGTACTTTGTTATTCCTCTGTGGTAAGAAGTTATATTTCTATTTTTTATTACAGTAAAATTTGCCTTTTTCAGAGAGTTCATAGTTTGGCAAGCCTGCTTGAGAAAGCATAATTTGACACTGACAGTAGGGATGTGGTTAATCAAGAAAGAGAAAACTTCACCACCATGGCTTCACCTAATAAGCAAAAACTGTCACGTCAGCTCTTCCCTGTACAGCAGCATCACTGTTCCTGCCAGCTTCTGTTAAATGTAGAAGGTGTAACATTTTTATATCTGCTCTCATCCTTAAGTTAATGTCTTGTTCATGCCTACCTTATTCATTCTCTACCTGTCTCTTGTTCTGTTGTCGTTATGTTATAAAGAGGGATTTGACTAGCCAAGCTGATTTCTTTCATCTGCTGCTACAAGCCAGTGACTACAAAATAGCTAAAAGCAGTGCCCAAAATAGCAGTGCACAGGTATAGGTTTGCCAGAGTGATTTGACAGTAATTACTGTATCTGTCCTTCTGTGGTGTAGTGTTACAAGTGAGACCTAGCACTGTGAACAAAAACTGCACTTTCTTTTTTTGATGTATTTTTCCTCCTTCTTTTCTGTTTTTCTTGCGAGCTGGAAACCAGAACAGACCTTAATACCAACAGAATGAGCAACAGCTTCAGCCACCTCAACCTTTTTTTTTCCTTCCAAAATGGGGGGTGGGGGGGTGGGGGAGTGCAATTTGTCACCTTCAGCAACATCTAAAATACAATCTCAGGATTTACTTCTTGTTCTGAAGGCTCTGTACACAGAGAGAAGAAGGAGCAGAAATGTTAAAACAGAAGTCTGGGGATTTTACATTTTCAATAGTTTGGCTGCTTTACCTCCTTTTTTCTGTACCCCTCCTATGAGAAAGATTTCCTGTGGCAGTTGTTGCCATGGCAGTAAGCAGGACGAGGTGTCTGCTCCAATCTCAAAACTATGTTTATGGTTGTATAGTGAAAAATTATCTCTTCTGACAAGTCAGGCTTGTTTACTCAGAATTAATACAGTACCACTTCTCTTATTCTGAACTGGGGAGAGGCTCTTCAGGTCATTCCCCATGTGTCAAGGCAAATGTGAGTTTCAGCAGTGCTGGAAAAGCCTAAGAATTAGCTGTGTCCTTCCACTTCCTCGTTAGCTGTTCAGATGAGCAACCGCTTCACGCCCTGCCGAGCAGCTGATTGGCCTTGGAGGGAAGAAGCATCTGAAGCAGTATTAATGTTTCATTCAAAATCATGAGAGCAAGGGAGGAGGGGAGGGGAATTAGGGAATTCAAACCCACAAATCAGCACTGCCTTTTATTTCACCAGGCCCTTTTGTTTCGAGCAGCATCCCTAATCGTCTCCCACACTGGATTTCCTCTCAGAACAGTCTTGCTGACTTTGTGAGATATTTTTGCAAAGGTTAAATTTATCAGTGTACGAAGAGGAGTTCAGCCCTGTCTCTTCCCTTTGCCTTTCGTTCTCCATTCTCCTTTCCCTTTCCCCAACCCTGTGACCACTATCTAGTATGATGTATGCTGTATAGGAGATGGAGGTGCAAAGAAGCTGTGCAGTCCCTCCAGCTGCTATTTTCTTTTCTCTTCTCATCACTGCTGCATCAAGCCCTAGTGCATTTAGCATTCCCTTTTCATTTTCTCAGTAAGCAAAACTGATCAGAAAGCTGTAAAATTAGTACCTTAAAATGCTATCTCAAAGATATATGAGCAAATTAGAAGTGATAAACCAGTCAGTAGAGGGGTTCAGTGAAATGCATGACAGCACGAATAGTCAGCTGCACCCAGGAAATACACAGGTCCAAGACTCCAGCAGTATAAAACATCCAAAGCTCTAAAAGAGGAGAAATTCTTACTTTTCTGTAGCAGCCCCAGTGCTCTGAGACATGATTGTATTAAACACACTGGAAGGCCTGCCAAGCATAACATAACTGATACTAAAAGAAACATCACCTCAGTGTCTGTGTCCACGGAAGGTCTTGGATTCATTGTAAATAATGTGGCACGTGCCAGGGTTGTTGATCTGGGAATGTTGATACTAAAGATGTTTTTTCGTAGGACAGGAATAGAAAAAAATGTTAGCTACGGAGGTGTTGGATAACTAGCCTTCAATTCACATGGGGAGCCCTCATTTTTGGAATGTTTCAAGCAGTACCATTCCCAGTAAGTTACAGCAAATATGTGCTAAGCCCTTAAGTGTTTCTGGGATAAATATTATTATTAATGAGTTTAATAACCCCACTGTTGCTTATTCTTTTACCTATTAGTTAATCTTTGGGAGAGGAAAAAACAAAAAGCTTTTACAGAGTATTTCCCTGACTCAGCAAATGAATTAATGGAATGATACTGACATGGTCGGTTCAAAGTAAAGGAAAGACTTAGCCACAGCTAATGAGGACTACAAAAGTACAAAAGGGTATAGGAGATGTCTGGCTGTAGATCCCTGTGAATCAAATATTGCTCTACAATATGTTAAAACAAACTTGTCTGAGTCAGTGATGTTGTTTAGAGACAGTAGCATGGTTTGGTTTCCTGGATAGACGACTAGTTGGGGACCGAAAACTACAGCTCTCTTCTGAACTGTGCCAATCGCTTGGCATGTCCTCTTGGAGAAATCTCTGTGCTGCTTTTTCTCAGCCCTTTCAGTTGCGTTTTCAGTACTGATATGCAGCAAAAACTCCAGCTAATCCCCTGCTTGTAATCAGTGGAGAGAGAGCAGGGCATGTCTCAAGTGTGATGTCAGTAAAGCACTGAGCAGAAAACTGCCTAAAAAACAGCCAAGAGAAAACATTAGACCCAAGGACTAAAAGGTGGAAAGTAGTCTTCCTGAATATGGCTCTGTGCATTTTCAGGGAGAACAGGCAAGAGCCTGTGCTTTGATGGGGCCTCTCAGCACTTTACTCTCATAAATAATAAACAGAATACATTTTCCTCCTGTGTAGGTTAGCAAATAGAAATGTGCCTCTGTTATCAGCAAGGAAGCAATAACTGAGATGTGAAGATTTGATGGAATACACATTCAAATGGGAATAAATAAAAGCATAAGCAGAATTTCAAAACCTCTGCTTCTGTGCTGGTCTTAATCTGAATGTTTAGATATGGAATTTATTCACTATAACTGCAAGCTTGGATTTCTGTTTTCAGACCCAGAATCCCACCCCAGACTCTAACCTGTATCTGACTATGCAACAGAACTAACAGGGTAACTTGCAGCGATCTTTTGTATATCCTAGCATTTTGTAGTTTACTGCTCCTTTTTCAGCAGCAGATTTTCAAACATTTACTTTTATGGACTGGTTGGGTTTGCAAATGCACATCTCAGCATGATACCATTTGAAAGGAAAATTGAGGATTAGTATGATGGTAATCCTTTTCACATTATTGTAGCAGAAATACACAATATGATCTATGTTTCTTGGAGGGAGAGGCCTTTTTAACATGCCCCCCCTCCCCCCCCACCTCACCCATGTTGGGGATTAAACAATGTATTTTTTCCTGTGTCCATCTACTTATTATTAAGGATATATATGTTTATTAATTTGAGTAGTATACCTGATGTTTAAGAACCTCATAAAATGAATCATCCACCCTTTATGTGAAAGTCTTCTAGAGAAACTAATAGCTCTGTAACTCTACTGAGCAACCCACTGACAGCCAAACTTCCACAAGTTTGGAAATTTGGAACAGGCAGCTCTTTGAAGCACAGGGTCCTTTTCCCTTCTGCTTCCTTTTCACTTTCTCTTTTTCTTCCTTTTTGTCAGGTTTTTATTTAAGTAAAAATAATCTTATCCTTACGAGTGAAAGGTTTTCTGTTTTCTTAAATTTCACATTTTAGTCATTCAAAAACTATTCCCTTTCCCTACTTTCATCTGATTTTATGCAATTCAGGGCCACAACTTAATCCTACCGTAAAGCAGATTTAAAAAGTTGCTAGGACAGAGGCACTAAATCTGAGCTCATGACTACTGTACTACTTTAAATCAAAATAATCTTTGAGAGTAAAATTTTCAAAGAAATGTACATGAGTGAAACTGATACTTACTGGGAATTTGATATGCAAGTCCTTCATGTATTTTTGAAAATCCAAGCCTTATAGTTTGCGATTGCATAAAATAAAAAATGACTGCTTCTGTTCAAATTACTTTTCTAGGGTTGGAACTAGATGATCTTTAAGGTCTCTTCCAACCCAAACCATTCTTTGATACTAGGATCTTTGTATTATAATGATCCATTTTGAATGGTCTCATCTTCTTAATTTAATTAATTCCCTTTTGTCTTACTTGAATACTAAAAGTATGCTATAACAAGAAATTCACAAATTCTTCCTTAAAAGCAGAAGAATGTGATCAACTTTTCCCTTCAATGCTGTGCACTCATAGCAAAAGTTAGAAGTCTACAGCATGAAAGGTAATCATTGTGAACTTCATGAGGTAAAAACAGGTTGTTAAATGTCAACCCAAGAGTGGGAATAGTGTTAATTTAAAGGAAATAGGATCACAGCCACAGGATGTATACCAGAACCTGATTCTAGAGAGATTTAAAATAATGTTCATGTAATATAGTTTTATGTACATCTTTTCATAATACAATCAAGCTACAGGAGGTGTGATTTCTTATTTTGTTTGTTTTGTTTTGTCCATATGAGACCAGGATAAAAAGTGGAAATTGGTGGATACCTTACTTAAAGATGTTGAATGATATAGAAAAAAGGACAGGTGTTCAAAAAAAAAAAAGTTATCCTAATGTCATTCAGCTGAAGTAGTGAAAAATTAGAAAATCCCATCACCAGCATTGCAGTTCGCAAGGAATGTAGGTTGTAACTGTCTCTGGGGAGCTGAGAAGAAACTCCCATTACTATTTATTAGCTCTATTTTTTTCTGGGCAAGAACAAAATATGTAGAGACTAGAAGATGGAGAAACAGTGGCTAGAAATTTATCATCAGTTTACTCTGTTATGTACATTTGATCTTCCCAACTTAGAAGAAGCAGAATTCTTCCAGTTCTTAGAAAACCAAGGAATTCTGCAGATCCAAGAGCAATCCAGCAGAGCAATTCTTGGGGGAGGACAGAAGACATGAAAGCAGCAGCTTAGTATTTCCACTCTGTTTTCTTAAGTATCCCACTGCTGTGGTATTACAATTTTGGGGAACAATGGGCTGCTAACAGCATTGTCTTCTTTGCACTCTGTTTGTAATTCTGAGAGGGTGTTGAGGAAGCCATGAGTTGGAGAGAAGGATGCTGCAAAGTTGGTGATCCCTTCTCTATATCCCATTTGTTTACATACACTCACCTGGAGAGACTGGTATATAACATGGAGGGTATATCAAGGCATCTGGCTACCACAGAAAGATTATAATTGAACTAGTCCTTAAAAAAGCTGTGCTGTACACCATGATTATTATTGCTCTCTGTGGTAAGGTTATTTATACTGTTTTTCTTATTCATTGCTTGAGTGAACCTAATACATCTGAAATTATGTTTCAGAAGTAAGATACTACGCAACTGGTGGTATTTCACTGCAGAATAACCCCAGAGGGATTTCTAATCCCCTGCTACTAACATCATCTAATAGTGAGCCAAACTGAATAATACGCTCAGTGCTATGAACACTGCTTCATATTCAGCCTCATTTGGTTTTGGTTAGTATTGCCTAGTAATTAATTATTATTCAGTATTTATGCTATCAATAAAATCCAGAGGCTGGCCTAAATAGTATTGAGCCCCTGGCAGCAGCAGCAGCATATATAAACGCAGATATTTTGTTCTCTCTCTATAAACATGTGCTGTAGACTGTCTGTTAAAATACTTGCTAGTAAGTCTTCCCTGTAGCTAAACACAAGACAGCACATGCTGGACATCAGTCAAAGACACACAGTGACATACAGCTTACTAATTACTATTAATGTTTACAGGATTTGGAATGTCTTAATTGATTTTGGCACTGAAAGTACAGTCTGCTAAATTGCTTGTCACCTCTCTTTTATCTAAGGTCTCATTGAGAATCTCATGCAATTAACTGTAATTGCTATAGTGTATTTATTCTCAAGTGTACAATACATTATTATTTTGTTATTTGGATCTCAAAAGTGGGGAGTTAATTGCTTAGAAAAATACAATTCAAAATAACGGGATCTTTGTGGTGAGGTGTTCTATTTTTTTCCAGAGTAGAACAATATGAAGATCTTAACATAGTTCATGTTCCAAATTCAGTCCTCCTGTACTGCAAATCTCACTAGCTTCAGGGAGAATAACTTGTGCATAAAGATGCTACAGATAAACTACATTACCAACTTGTGTGGCCCCAAGTGAGGAGTTTGATGTGCTGCACACCACTATGGTTACCGGACTGAGCGTCCCGCTGTGCCGTTACCAGCAATGAAGTTTGGACCAGTGGCCAGTCCAAGGTATGCTTCAGGCAACCCTAGAGCACGGGCTGCAGGAAGAGCCTGCATCCACAGGGCTGTAGGCTGGAGTCTAGCTGCAACCTTAGTCCCACCAGGAGGAAAACTACTACAAATGCACCCATCGATGGTGTGTCTCAATCAAGCGAGTACCGCCAGACCTCAGGTGTAGATACAAGGCAAATCTGCACCAAAAAGAATCCTTCTCCCTCCCTGTTCCAATGCTAAGTCACTCTTGTGGGCACAGGCTGTATGATTTAGGAAGACTAAGGCTAAGGATGCTGAAATAAATTGGTTATGCTATCTGTAAGAAGGGGCAGTTGTTTTCTGCATATGGAACTGTACAGCAGTTCTTGAAAGGAATGTATTTCCTCTGCATGTTCAAGATTAAAAGATGGAAGAAGCACTGAATTGCACACATGAATTCATCTGCCAGTTTAGCCTGGCAATACTTCCTATTTAAACAGCCAAAGCTCCAGAATTAACATGGTTTGTCTAGAAACCTCAATAAAAGGAAAAGCTTTGCCAAAAAGCAATCTAGGACAGCAAGAAAGTTAAGCCCTTCCTACAGACAAAGGATGGAAATGTGCAAGATTTTCCTTCCCAGGAATGGGGAGCTACATTGTCTCCTGACACTGCCAAGGGTTTGCAGGCTGCAGCACAGGTCTGCTTTTTAAGTTTAGACTGGTAACACCTGCTCCTTTCTTTTCATAGTGGAATTGTTCAAGGAACAGCTAATCATAAAAGTTTTCTTGCTATCCTTTGATAAAGCAGAGGATACTCTTTAGTTCCTCGTATTAAGAAACTAGCTGTTCAAATTTTTCTGGAGAAAATAATTTCAGGAGATAAGATACAGGTCTAGCTAAATTAACTTAATTAAAGAAAATACAAATCCAGTACAAGAAGTCTAGATTCTCTTTGCTGCAAGAACCAGTTACAAAATCTCTCCACAGATCTGGATATGACAAATAATGACAATAATGATACGTATAAAATATTAGAAATATCTTCTATGAGAGTGCAGGATGTAAGCAGACTACTTGATTTGTATTAGTTTCACCTACTGCAAGTGGAAAGACAAGCCTAAATATTATGGGCAGATTTCTAGCACATTCAAACATCTTGGAGCTTGCTTTTATTTTAGTTAATTATTTTGATATTTTCCATTCAATTAATTATCAGATTAAAGTTCTTATATAATATGTAAAATGGTGTTTTGATGATAAAAGATTACTGTGGAGTTTGTTTTAGAAGAAAACATAACAAGATTGAAATGTACGAAATTCTAAGGTAAAAGAGGCTATTTACATTTGATTGCAGTTCCTTGTACATATCTGTGCCCTAGTAAGATGGGATGTATTACATGGGCTATAGAAGACTCCTATACGTATTTACTGTAGGAATAATATAGGATTGTAGGTGAATACTATTGCTTAGATTTTCTGCTTGGATCTTCTAGCATTTACCAAAATCTATGGTGGTTTGGTTTTGTTTTAATTTTTTTTTTTTATTACAGACGTTGATCATAATTGATTTTTGTGGTATTTTAGGCTTCCTGGGATCTGCTAGGTATCTTTGTTTTTCAGCTTAAGAATTTACACTAAGCAATCCCTTTATGCTGCAGAGTATCATGACACAGCTTCCCAGTAGTCTGTACCACTTTTGTTCTTCAAAACCTGTTCATTTTGTCAGTTGTACTCTACATGCGGTGGCAATATGCCTACTGTCTAACAGAAGGCAGGTGCATTTGAAGAGATGACAGGTTTCTCAGAACTCAATTATTTAACTCATTTATAATGAGATTATTTGGAAAAGACATACCATCTGTTTACTGGTCATAATTCCTCTTGTGGGCTAAGCAATGTTTATTAAACTCTGTGCATCCCTTTCTATATAGTTGCACGCTGTTTTACTAGAAGCAACTGGAAAGTTGCTAGACTCAAAATCAAGAGCGAGAAAATCCTGGTTCCATTTTTTAACTTTTTGACTGATTCACTCAATTTCACCTTGAACAACTGTGCTGCATCTTGGTTTCTGTTGCTCATTTGTAAAAAGACATTTCAGTAACTTTGACATTTATAGAAGGAAGGGAAAAAGCTAAACAGTTTAATCATTGTGATAATTTAACAGCTTTGTTCTACCAGCTACTTGGTAAGGTGGATAGAAAAACAAATCTTCAAATAGCCATTAGGGTTTCTAAACGCATTTGTTTCTCTGTTTACATTCCATTAACATTTGTCAGATTCAGATTTACTCCCGATGGCTTTAACTGTGCATGTTCAGATGCTTGGAGAAAACATATGCAAAATTTTAATGCTTTCTAGCAAATTTCAAGAACAATCCTTGATTTTCTTTAAAAATTAATAAATAAACAAATAAATAACTTATCCAGCAGCAGTGGTGACACTGTTAATTAAAGACAGAAAGCTGTCATCTTATATTTCACCTAAGGTTATCTACAGAGTGAGGAAATCTTCCATAAAAACTGCAAGTTTAGTAATTTTAATTTACAAAAACTTTTAATACAACTGCATGCATTCCACAAGCAGAAAGAAAATCAATTACCTATTTCCATTTGCTCTGTCTTTTCTAATAAGGGACATTTCAAAGACTGTACACATACAACTTCAGGGCAGCATTCAGGGTGCGTTCATAGGGCAGTCAAAAGGTCCTAAATTGCAAACTTCTTTCAGTTTTTAGTCTAATTTATTTCCCACTTTTTTTTTTGTAGAACAGTCAGAATATAGAAATTGCTTCATGAGTAAATGAGATAAATGATTCCCCTTGTTCTAGTTAAAGTCAAAATCCCAATTTTTTTTTTCTATTTTTGTCCCAGTGAGGATTAAAGATTTCTTTTGGGGGTGGAGGTATATGATTTTTAGTGTGCAGTTCCTCTTTGGGATGACTGTCAAATTCATCTTATGTTTTCTTGATATTTGCATCTTTTGAGCTCTTATTATTGCTTCATAAAGAAATTTAAGAATATCATGTAGTTGCAGATTTTTCTTAAGTGCTTAGGATTTTCATTCCATTACAAAACAAGAAAGCATTAAGAAAAACTGAAAAATACTTTTCAATAAATATTTTCCTCAATAACATGATACAGGAGAGCACCTAAACAACATATTTTTGTATTACATGAAAGAAGAATTATATGAGAAGATCCTCAAAAGTAACACAGTAAAATATCACTTCAACATGTAATGAGCAAACTGTTTTCTTTCTTAAGAATCCATTGTCAACAACAAGAAATACCTTTAAAATAGAGTTTTAAAACAGGGTTCTTTGTACCAGATTTAAATCAGCCCAGTGTTCAATAAACTTCTTCCCTGGAAAAAATACCTGAGCCAACAGCACTAGCGCTAGCCTTAGGTTGAGAAGCAGTACACCCACAGCATAACTCTGAACTGCTGTGAATAAGCTCTGTAACTATACCGATTCCAGAAAACATGAAACACTTATGTAGCAATACTGTCTATTTCTATATTGCATGGCTCTGCATGGTTCTAAAAAAAACAAGAGCTCTTTTCCTGGTAGCCTGGTTACTAGAGTTTATATCCACCATACTTGGTACTGAGTGCCAAAACAAAGCTAGTTATAGTTGTCCTCCAGAAAGCTTACTATTGCAAAGCTCTAAATTTTGGGGGAATTCAGGACAAAGATCTGGAGCAGGGGCATTTTAGAGAGACAGTTCTTGCTCTCTGAACACACTGCTTTCAAAGAGCAGTATGTTCTATTCTTCCAGAGTTTGGTCAAGCTTCAGAAATGTAAGAGAAATGAATGGAACTTAGAAAGGTTTTGTATTTCTGCCTTTCGTAACCAGAACTGTGGGGCCATCGGTGCCTTCAGAAGAACCATACTGACAAAGCAGAACAGCTCTCTTCCAATTCATACTAACTGCAAGCTAACTGGTAATCATAGTACCTGCAAACTCTTGAAGTTTTTGATAAAAGACAGTTTGCTTAGGAGGAGAGGATGCTGAGTTCAGGAGGGGCAGTGCACATGCGTGACCACTGTCACGGAACAGCAACCAGCTTAGACACACCTGGGCGCTTTCTCACAGGCAGTGTGGAGAGAATAACTGGACACCATACAGGAGGCCTACAGTTAAGTAGGGACAGTTAGAAAAAAAAAAGTGTTAAACGGGGACTGACAGAATTAGCGCTCTTCTTCGCTGTCACCGTGGAGTCAAATAGGCTCTCATAAACCACTGATGTCTAACATTTGCACAGTCCTGATTTATTTACCAGCGGAAATTAGAAGGAGCGCTAAGAGTGAAACAGAGGTTGCATCTGGGAAGTAACCACTACCAGAACTTTCTCTGAGCTGCAGTAGTCCTCTTTTCCTCTAACGATTAAAAGAAAAAAATCAAAGGTCACCTTAAAATACCATTCTGTGCTAAACGGAAGACAGGAAAAACAGTAGCACACAACTGAGCTTTAGTATGAGTCAGACAGCAGCAACTCACAACTGGTAAGTGTCTGAAAAGCAGTTCCTTACTGTATCTCAGCAGCTGGTACACATCTCGCAGCTAAGGCATGTCCCATGCAGACTAATCTGGACACAGCAACGGAGAGTCGGGAGGTTCCTTGAGCTGAGACCTGGGGCAAATTCAGAATACAGGCATAATCAGAGTCTGCACTTAATTTTTTTTTTTTTCTTAATTAGTAAAATGTCTGAAGCAGCCACTATCAATGAAATCCCTACAGGGTTTGTACTGTTTAAGGAGTTAGAATACAGTCAGATGGAGAAACAGGTTCCTTTTGAAGAAAATTCAGATCTTAGGTAAGCTGAACCAGTTTCAGGGAGAAGCTTCTCACTCATGTGTAAAGAAGCAAAAGTAGCTTCTGCTGATACCCAGAACAGAGTTTAACCTGTTTCCATTTTATTCTGCAGCTACTAGAGAGAGGTTATTCTAGTTATGTAGTATAAATACACTTACGACTACCAGAAAGACGTCTGTACACAACTAAAGAAATTATTTTCCTCCACTGAAATGAACAAGTTTTGGTGTTATCCAAATGTTGGCTTTAAAAATGTCTCTTCAGGGGAAAAAAAAAAATGCATGCTAGAGCATTATCATCTTCTTGAGTACTATTAAAAAAACATCATCAATGTTGCAAGTCATGGGCCAAAACCTTCCCCTGTGTGTATAAACATAGCTTTCAGAGATTGTGCTGCTTTGTGTGCATGTAATTCATAGATCTCTGTATGTGCATGAATGTCTCATACATACATGAGGTCACTAAGCTGTTAAGTAAAGACAGAAGATCTGAAAAACAATAGCTTGCAGATTTCTCTGCAAATTTGTTTGGACTGAAAATTTCTCTCGTAAATGACATCTTTCTCTTAAAAAAATCTAGATTTTTATTTCTTTTCACATTTGTATGATATTTGAAATTACTGGAGGAATATATTTATTTTCAATGGACCTTCTTGTCATCAATCAAGAGGGCAGGAGGCATACTGTTAACTGACAAACAGAAATGATGAGTACATTTTTCATCAAAGAGGTACTCTGAAGATTTTAACAAGAAAGGTGTCAGAAGACACCTTATCTTAATCACTTACTCCTGAATATCCGCGCTCCTGGGAATACACTAAGCCTGCATCTAGCTGCTAGTCAAACTCAGGGTATCCCAAGTGCACAGTAGATTTTTTTTTGTATTTCTGAGGTCACTGTGATGTGTCACCAATGATGACCTTTTCCCACCTGAATGACCGAGAAGAATGACCAGTTTGCGTTTGGCAGTGTTTTCTCACACAACTCATCACAACTCAGTCAAAAAGGAGCAAGGTCACAAAAGACAACTCTGGTTCCAGTCTTACAGATCTGAGAGTTGTTGTCCCCCTCAATATCTATTTTACTTATCAGAATTTAGTAACTTTTTCTTAAACATCAAAGCCCTAGAGGCAACATCATTTTTTAACTTTATGTCACTGGCCACTTTCTATGAATTTAATATATACTTCAGAATCTGAGACTTCCACCTATGCTGATATATCTTACACTTAGGATGTACATGTGTGAGTGTATCAGAGGGGGGAGATGGAGTGAGGGAGAAGAGAAAGCAAAGGAGAAACCTCTGAACATAAGAAACGATGTAAACTAGTATGGTGCCATCTGCCCAAGGCTGCAGGGTTTGAAAAAGGGAGCATATGAACTGCTCCTGCTCATTGTCATTGAGGGAACAAGATCAAAACCTTCAGGATACTTAAAATATTCAGCGTTAACTTTTTAATTGCTGAACTTTTTTTTTTAGGTGCATTGAAGTAACACTTTTTCACAGTGGTTGATGGTGGTAAATAGGGTTGAACATGCAATCATTGCTATAAATGATTTTTTGTACAAAATGTAAGATCTTCTGATCCTTCCGTTAACCTTAGAGTCTCTGGAGCTCAAAAGTGGATATTTCCTTCTTTGTGCAAAAAAGCTTGCAGTGTTTCTTAAATATCTAAAATAAAATCACTTCCTGCTTTTCTTAGGTGCTAAATGCTCTGAGGTCCCTCGCAGCTTTTGAAACCTCATGCAAAGCTAATGTATTCAGTTAAGTTACTACCAGCATTAAAACCCTGAAATGCTGAAGTGTTAGTATCTTGACCTTTATGACAACATGAATGAAAAACTAACTTCTGACTGAGCAGTCCTTTCTGGAGGATTGTGTTTGTCAAGAAATGCCCCTCTTTCTACATACAGGTATGAGGGCAAAAATAAGCTGTTTTTCCATGAAGGTTGAAACATCTTCATCTTGACAACTGCCAGAATTTGTAGCCTTAACGAGCTAGTTATTGATACTGTTCTTTGGCATTTATATATCATCAGAACTGATTTTTTCTAGAGTAAACAGCTATGGGTATTGTTGACAGGCAGGTACAAGGGATTGGCAAAGTTGGAAGTTAACAATACCTAAGATTATATCTAGCTGTTATCTTTGTCCTTTGTCCCCCATCTGTCTTCCTGAAAAGATTTGTTTTCCCCCTGAACTGAATGAGTTCTCAGTAACATCTGACCTTTCACAGTAACTAATTTATTTAGTATGCTCCTTTGGTTCTGTGGTATGGCCACATTTCTCCAGGTATAATTCTGCCCAGTTTTACTCAAGGAATTTAAAGGCATGTTAGTACATTCGTCTTCAGCAGTCACTGGCAACAGTTCACATCACCTCTGTGAACTCAGACTGACATCTAGAATTCAGGGAGCAGCAATCCTGTGGTTATTTCACTGATAGGACAGTAAACAAATGCTGAAATGCACTGTTCTGATTTATTATTTTCCTGATTTTTTTTTTTCAGCTATTGCAACGTTAAAAAAGTATTTAGATCAGCAGCTATAGAGAGTAAAGCCCTGAATTTATCCCTACAGCCAAGTATAGTACAACAAGCTGCCTGCCAGTGTACTAATCAGTGAGAAAGCCTCATGTCTGGGCACCTCCTGCATGATACAGAGTTAGAATACTGACAACCCTCAGAAAGTAACTGTTTGGCATCAAGATAACTACCACTCTTCCCAATATCAAAACTTCAGTGCATTCATTTCTATAACACCATGCGTAGTTTGGGTACGCTCACTGGAACAACAGGCTTATACTCCAGCGCTTTACTCTCTGTAACAGATATTGATCGGGGTGGGCCAGTAATCTGGGATGGGTGGGTAGCTGTCACTACCGCGCTGTGTTTAATATTTGCTTTGTTAGTCGTAATTACAGTATATCAGCTTTCTTCTACATAAAACTAGCTAAATGCAAGAAGAAAAAGCCCTTAAGTTGTCCAGTTTCAATTTTACATTCACAACTGAGGAACTACAACATGAAGTTATATATTTCATAAGAAAACTTCAAAGATTTGTTTCTACTAATTCTTTTTACAGATTCCTTTTAATATAAGGAATGTCCTGCATGACTGTACAATTACACCCAGTAAAGCAGAAATCCAGATATGTTCAATTCTTACTCAAAGCATGTGTTATTAACTATATGCTTTGGAGGAAAGAGAAAAGGGAAAGGGAATGGAAAAGGGAAAAAAGAAAAACAACCTTGAGGTTCTCATATGGATTTGCCAAAATTAGGAAAGCTTCCAAGGGCATTTCAGCATTAAGATAATCATTTCCTAGGAATGAAGAAACAGAAGAACAGTCAGAATGATGAGTTTTGTTCAAATATGCTTCTTAATTCTGTTCTCTTTGGCTGTTACATTTTTAAGCTGTTCTGCTTTAGATTTTTCGTTTTTCTCCAGTTACTGCTCTTAATTTCTGTTTTCGTATCTGTTCTACAGCTTTCTCTTAGCAAACTTGCTGTTTAGAAAGACAAGATTCTAGACGGGCTGGATTTCCAGAATTACCCACTGGTAACAGTCTGTAGAAGCCTTGAACTTGTTTCTTTTGCTCTCTGGAGATGAAGACAACTGGGGATGGGAAAGTAGCACATTTCATATATTTGTTCTAATAATAAATTGATAGGAAACTTGATCTAATAGTAAATTACTGATTCATCATCTTTCCTACTAGTAAATACTCTAGTTGGTAAGATTATCAACATATCCTAATACATACGTATCAGGCCCAAAAGCTTCACTGTATAAAATGGGGATCCTAATTTTACAAGGAACAACAAGTAAACAATACATTCACCATGACTGATTCACTGAAATGCTTTTTAAAAAGTCAGTGTGAGCATTTTAGTGCATCTGGCTCTTCATCAGAGAAGGATAAATGCTCTCAAAGCTGTATTTATTTCCCTGTATGTCAACAACTTCCTCCTAAAAGAAAAATCGGGCTACATAATCAGCTAAATATGCTAGTGGTCTGTGATAGTTTACTTTTCAGGGAGAATAGTGTATAACAAGTCCAGGACAGCCGCTTGACGTGAAGTCCTAGCCAGAGCAGCTTGGAGTATTTTGAACTATCTTTCCAGTCTACATATCATGTAGGTACAAGAGTGCAGTTATTCAGGAAAAAAATAAGGACCAGCCAAACTGAAAACTGGATATAAACATCTCATTAGGTTCATGAAGGTTGTTTCCTCTTTATCCATATCAGTCTATGCAGGCAACTTTCCTGAAATCCCTTGTGAGGTTTCAACACTTCTGGCAACCTTTTTATGATCTGCCAGTGTACAGAAGTCACATGAATTTTGGCACTTCCTTAAATGTAAAGCAAGGATTGTAAATATTGAACCACTGTGACGTGCCAAATTCCCGTAATATAGTCTTAGGGTAGTTGATTCTGAAAAGGAAAGTTAATGAAATAATTGACTTAATTTTCATTCTGAGTAATCTGACTTTAAAGAGAACCTTGCACTTTTATTTTACATAAATTGCCCAGAAGAGTAATATTCTCCTCTTATTTCTTATATATTTATTTCCTGGGGGGGGGGGGGGGGGGGGGGGGGNACATATCATGTAGGTACAAGAGTGCAGTTATTCAGGAAAAAAATAAGGACCAGCCAAACTGAAAACTGGATATAAACATCTCATTAGGTTCATGAAGGTTGTTTCCTCTTTATCCATATCAGTCTATGCAGGCAACTTTCCTGAAATCCCTTGTGAGGTTTCAACACTTCTGGCAACCTTTTTATGATCTGCCAGTGTACAGAAGTCACATGAATTTTGGCACTTCCTTAAATGTAAAGCAAGGATTGTAAATATTGAACCACTGTGACGTGCCAAATTCCTGTAATATAGTCTTAGGGTAGTTGATTCTGAAAAGGAAAGTTAATGAAATAATTGACTTAATTTTCATTCTGAGTAATCTGACTTTAAAGAGAACCTTGCACTTTTATTTTA
>VXAL01004530.1:0-20828 GCA_013399475.1 Chauna torquata
AGTGATTGCAAGACTTCTCCCAGATGCTTGTAGAATATCTCGTCTACTTCTTCAGCGTGGTTGGGCGGTCTATAACAGACTCTCACCATGACATCTGCCTCATTGGCCTTCCCTGATTCTTACCCATAAACACTCAACTCTGTCATCACCATTGTTAGACTCTAGACAATCAAAATACTCCCTAACATATAGGGTTAATGGTGCAGCTGCAGATGCCACCAATGGAAGTGTACCTCGTCACACAGTATCACTTTAATAAATTCAAAGTAACTTATTTTTCAGAGGATATCTAGAATGTGAGATCAAAACACCAGTGGCTTTTGTCTCAGTGACAGATCACGTACATTACATAGATTATTCAAAGATGAATCAAAGATTCATAAAACATAGATCACTGCTATTAAAGCCTTAATTTGTCTATCTCTTGGGACTACCTTATCACAGGATAACAGGATCTAGTCTAGAAAGTTTAAATATTTCATTTAAAAAAAAAAAAAAAGCTTAAAAATAAACCTGAAGTATAAGCCTTTGTCAATAAATCCCTTTAAATATTTTGGGTAATTCAACAGAGTACAGCATCCTGAAAATCTGTGATATTATCAATAGGCAAATGGTCACATATTCAGATCTGAGGAATATTTGCTGATAATATATGTACAGATGGCTTCCCTTTTGTTTCAACCTGTGAAAGTACCTGTAAGGATCCCAAATTACCTCTCAATATTTAAGTAATATACTCATAATCAATATAAGCAAATGTTAGAGTTATCACCAGGACCTTGCATGAACTGGAAAGGTAGACTGGACTTTTGAGAAGGTGGTGATCCATGCAGCCATGGAATGCGACTCATTTCACTTGACTTGAGCAACCTGAAAGTGAGGCACCTCATCCAAATTAGTCATCTAAACTCTATTTGCAGTCCATGAATAGAGACAGACATCTTCACAAGGTGTCATACCAGTCTGAACAGCTTACTAAGACACATAGAAGTTGTTTGACAGAAGTTAAAGAACTAAATCCTGTCTCATGAGCTCCACCCAAGGGCAATCCTGCCATTCCTGGACACACACTAGTCCAGAGCTAGAATTTGCATCAAAATCATTATGTCCAGCCATGCAGTTAAACCAGAATAAGTTCAATGTAATAAACTTACCTCTCCTCCCCTGTGTACTGGTTTAACACAAATTGAGGACACTTGGACTTCTACCTGACCTTTCATAAGAATGCTCTATACAAAAATACCTATCTTAAATATTGGAAACAAATAGTGTTCTGGAAATATTGAACTATCATTGGTACATTTAATGCATACACTTATCCTTTAAAAGCCAAATTCTGACCTCCTTTTCTACACTGATTTATTCCACAGCCCATTATGTACGCCCCATTGATTTTGCTGGTTTATTTCTGCAACAAAATTCTGCTCAATAGATTAAAAAACATCTGCTTCTGTTTACAGATGACCATTTTGAACTCCTTTCCTCAAAAGGTGAGCAATTACTTAGAAATCAGAGTGATTACACTGGTGAATAATTCTTCATCAATATATTGAAAATGTTCATGATCTACAAGCAGTACACAGTAAGTGTTTTCATTGCTGGTTCATGAAATTGTGAAACCACATAGTTTACCTATACTAATTATATTATGAATCTGTTATAGAAATATACATAGATTTACTTGGGATATTGGTGGTAGCTAACATCAGAATAAGTTGAAATTTTTTAATATCAAACATAATTAATCAGTAGAAAAATCACAATAGAAAGATCAAATAATTTCCTTTATTTTAACATTTTCTTTTCCTTTGTGCTCATATTTGTTTTAACTTGTTGATAACCTGTAAATTAAGTATTAATGAACAGAGAACAACGTGTTTGATAGAAAGTTCTGTATGAACAGTTTATAACATAAGTCACTCTGTATTCCTGTGTATGTGTGAGATGACATTTTTCTACAGTCACGAAACAGGACAAACAAGCTACCTTTTTTGGATCTACTGAGAAAGTGTGTACTGGTAAATTTAAATATATATCTTGAATCACTGCATATTCCCAGAATATTAAAAATAGCCTATAAATATTGAGCTACATACTAAATAGACTTTTTCCCCCTCAGAATAGCTAATCAATGGAATAATATGTTAGTTTGTAGTTAATGGTCTTCTGCAAATAAGGACAAAAATCAGTCAGTTTTTTTCCCAGGAACTGAGCACAGAGAGGACTATATATCCTTCTGACTTACTTGGAGGAATATTCATCACTGGAAAGTGTTTTTTTTCCCCATGTCTTCAGCTCTACCTGCTCAGTTCCTTGAGTGCAGCTACACTTGTTTTTGATTTGGCTAAGAAGCACACTTTGGAAACAAATTTCCTGACTGTCCCCACTTTCACATGGCAGAGCAGTCTCACTGTGCCCAATCTCAGTTCCTTCTGGAAGAAACCAAAGCTTAGGATGTATGATGGGAATACAGGTATGGCCCTCCAGCTTGAAGGACTATACTACAGCCAACCTGAAGTAAAATCTGTTGAAAAGAGTATAGTGAGGAATGCAGACACTCAGTACTGACTGCTTTGCCCTGCAGGGCTGCACTGTTTGGTAATATAGACATGACCACAGGGGACCTAGGCCACTGGGGAAGAAGGTACCTCAGAGAGGCCACTCCCTATCAGTCCAATTGGGATCACTCCCCAAGCAACAGACCAGGAAAAAATGTATCATGTCCTCTGACCCTGCACCTCTGAATATGGGAGAACCTTTTTAACCAAATTAACATGCCTACTGCTGACTTGGTTAATGGAGTTTCATCTGCAAGGTCTTCAGTCAGATCAATTCACAGAATAGTGCTAGAGTGGTTGGACAGTGGTCAGCAAGTCTGAAGGATGAGTAACCTCCTATGACGGTTAGCAATGAATAGATCAGTCTGTCTGACCAAATGCAAGGACACCAAATATTATGCGTCTAACATTCATTTTTAAGACTTAAACTATTTTTTATTGTACTACTTCTATTCTAATGAAGCATCTAGTTAGGTAGCAGGTATACATACCAAAGGTGCATACTGATAAAACATTTCATACAGGCACTGTAACCTGAAATGCTTGAATAGTGGCACAGATGCGTTAGCAAAATTAAAAGATTTCTTCCAGTCCTCTCACAAGGCAGGATTCCAACTTGCTCAGAAGGGAAAACAACAGATATCTTTTCTACCTGAAGAGGGATATCTGGGACTCAGGTTTATACAGAGCCCATCTTCCCATTCACAGCAAGGGCTTGCTTGTGGCAGAGGAGGAGAGCAAACAGATGAAGAATGGCATGCAACATTTGAACTATTGACTTTCCACTTTTACTAGCATCTGTCCAAAGAGGTTGAGCAGGTATTGGAAATGACGGAGTAACTTCTTATTGTCTCTCAGGAGCAAGGACTGCATACAGATGACATTCTTACATGTGTTACACCTAAGCCACATCATAAGTAACAAGTTGCAGGTTTTCTGAGGCTATATTTCAGAAGGTACGGTTTCAGAGTTCACACAAAATGGTACTTGAAGCAACAATTCATTCACTAGGTTATGCCAGTTTTGCGGGGGGTCTGAGCTGGAACTAGAATTTCTGGACTCATAAATTGCTAGCAAACACATGCACACGTGTTCACGTACATATGTTCATCAAAGGTATTCCAACTTGGCAGCAAGTGTACCAAATTTAAAATAGCAACACACTCTATTTAAATGATTATGCACTGGAATATGACTCATAACTTTATAAAACACTGTAAATTGAAAATTGATATGTTTCCCAACAGAATACAATTGAATTCCTATTTATGAATAAAATTATAGAGAAACAAACATGTCTAGGGTGTATATCAACACTTTCTTTTTCATACTAGAATAAGAAGCTTTTTTAAATGATATGATTTGTAGCTGAATCTGAAGTTTGACAGCTAGATTAAGAAGTGACTATCCACTGGATATAGTATAAAGAGATTTAAAAACACTAACAATTGGTGAAATACCAAAATGGATGACAGCAAGCGAAAGGAAGAAATCAAATCAGTGAATGGTCAGCATAAGTTAAGTCCTCTGATTTGATGGCCCTCAGATGTATTGAGTAATATTTCTGCACATTAGCAGCTGCTGGGATTCAATACTATTCAACTTGAATCTTCTGGAATTCTCCTGTAGTTTCTGGAGTAAGAGCTGGAACCGGCCTTTTGCAAGAGGACTGAATATGTTTATTTTTATCAAATGTGCCTTAAACTATAGTCTTCTACAGTTTATCTGTCTATTGGATGCTTACAACTGAGAGATGACAAGGTTTATGCCTACAGTTCTCCACCATCAGGACAGCATTTGATCTAAATAATCATTCTGACTTAAAGTATAGCATAAGGAAGTCCATGTTTCAGTTCTGTTTATTTTGGCAGAACATCACTGACCATTCTGAGACATCAACTTTTTCTTTGGAATTGACTACTCAGACTTCTGAAATTGGGAACCAGACAAAATCTGCAAACATGGTGAATTTATTGCCTATGGTATATTGTCATAAAGAGAAAAAAAAATCATTTACTTTATTGGAAGAGGTCTTGGTGCCACCTGGGACATGATCATTGTCCCAAAACCAAAAGTAAATGCTCCCTGGCCCCATATATTATTTAATGACACATGATGCAGTTTGATTTAATGCTACATTAGAGGCAGCTTGGGACCACTGCAGTGCAGTTACCTGTAACACACAACTTTCATAATTCTAAGATAAAGTCCAAAGGAGAGTAATAAACAGTTCAGATAAGTGAGGACAAATAGTCCTCAGAGTCTTTACTGTCCAATTGATGTGATGGGTCACAAAGATTTGACAACCAACTTAGCTCCTGCTTATCATGATGCACATCTGGCTACTGTGATTTTTACTTTGCATTACTGTACTTATGCAAAACAGCAATAGATATTTTACAAATATATAAATAGAAAGTCAAAAAACCTTCTGCAAAGTGTTTATAAACCACATTGCAAATGAGAATAAAATGGCAAACATCAAAGAATGAAAAAGTAAGAATTGCCCTTTCTACCTCTCATATCTAAATGTACTGGTCACAACACACAAGCTGCACAAAGTGGGGGAGCACGCAGCTCTTTCAGTGTGCTTGAAAACAGTCCCTCCTGAGCCTTAGTACCTTCTGGGAATTATGGTACAACTGACGAACATTAACTAATAAGTTACTCATCTACTACATCTCTGCTGATTTTTTAAACTTTTTGTAGGTCTCATTGAGGAAAAAACCTACTTTAGGAGAGATTTTATGAGAACGGAACTAATATCAAAACTAAACAGAGAGCAATGCACTTTGCCTTTGCAAGATTCATAGCCCGCTACCAAAATTTTCAATTTGTTCTATAAATTTCTCAGAATATGGCTGTATATACATATGAGTAATTCTGCTTCTTTATTATCATTTTTAGGTGTGCAATTGTATTTTCAGATAGGTTAGTTAAGAGAAAACAAATTACGTATTTGTAAAGTTTACAGATATGGATCTCTATTATACTGCACTGAGATTTTTTACAGTGAAACAAATAGTTCAGTTTGATAGAGCAAATTGAAATTAGACTAATTTACACAGGTTTGTAATGCTTTTGGAAACTCTTCTTCCATCTTTATTTTTAGCAGTGCAGTCAGTTATTATAGGCAGTTAAAGGCTGATTAGGTTTGCAGAGTAGTTAAAATGCTAACCATACAGAACAGGAGACTACTTCTGTAACTGTAAAAGGATGTGCATGAAGGAGCTTTTTTAATTAACATTTTTGTTGAGGTTTTATTAAAGGACCACACGTTATTGTTCAAAGACTGAAAATAGTATGACAAATGCATGCCTTGAAGGGGTGCTATGGGGAAAATTCAGAACAAATTTCACTGGAACAGTATTTCATTATGTCAGATTTAAATTTGAGGCTACCATCATACACATTAAAATGATACAGTAAGCAACTTTATTTCATGTTAGATTTCTATGTGTTTATGTATGCAAAGACAAAGAAATGTCTATGTGCATATGCACAAATATGCATAAAGAGGACTTCTTCAGAATTTTCAGTTAGATTGGAATCAAATATTAACTTTCTGTGAGGTTAATGGAAGCAAATTTCATTTAATGCGTACCATTGTCCCTTAACTCTTAATCACTATTGCTGCTTTCTATTTCTATTACTGTGCTTTGGTCCTCTGAAGGAATGATGCTGCATATTGTCAGACCCACAATTCAATGCAATTTTTAAAAGAGTACTCTGTGATATCTTTGCTTCATTTTCAAATCTTTGTATTCATACTTTGCATATTTCTTAAGAACCATACAGTCTAGATGCCTACCTTAAGAAGTAAAAGCTAGGACTAACAACTAACAGCCCAACAACCAAAAGCTGGACTTAACATAAAACCAGTCAGTTCTTTATGTTTCAAACTAATGCTAACTCTTGAGCCATCAGAAACTTTGACCACCAGTTCAGTCAAGCAGGAAGCTGAGGGTATGGGAAAAGTCTCCAGGATGTTAAATTTAAAGTAGAGCAAGATAGCCTACTCCCTTTGCCATCTCCTACAACTGTGGTACAAGCCATGTAATGCAGGTAATCAAAGGATGAATGGTGTCTCTGTCTTTAAAGTTTTCTGCAGGGGTACAGGGATGAATGAAGAGCTTTTTATCTCCTCACTTCTCATTCCTAAAAAGAGATTCCAGTGCTAAAGAAGTACTGTTAAAGGTACCTGAAGGATTCATGCCTCAATAAAGATCTTTTTATTGAATATAGAAAATCTGCACCTTGAATAAATATGTAAAGTAAGGCTTTTCATGACCTCTACAGACAGTTCAATTATTGTAATTAATGTAGTGCACCATTCTTTTACATTTTTTTGTAGTAAGATGAACAAGTGTTTTCTGCAAATTCTCTTCCCCTTCCCTGATTAAAAGGGTTTAAGGGTAGTCATTGAATTGTTTCATGTTCACAAAGTTAATTGCTCAATTTGACTTTTTTTTATTTTTGAATTCCAGAAAGGTTGGGACAAAAACATCTCTAATATTTTTCAATGAACTATTCTAACCCTGATGATTTGATCAATGTCCACTTACTTTCACAAACACACAGAGCTAATAGCAAATCAATAGTGGCAAAGCAATTATGTTTTCAAAGTTAAGGTGAAACATTGCTTTCTGTAAATTGGCAAAAACCAGAAAGCAAATGATCAGGTAAACTCAAAAGAAGCTTATTTATCTTATGAAAAAAAAATAAACTTACTTATTTTACCTCCAAAGTACAAATTCTTTTAAGAATAGGAAGCAACAGCAACTATAAATCAACAGTATTTACAAGCAGTTTTAAAATAGTTTTTTAAATAAATTCTTTAAACTATTACAACCTTAGACTATAATAAAAAGTAATGTATAAGAACAGAGGGAGGTAAGAAGGTATATGCCATTTTGGAATCTTTAACCTTGAACAAGGAGAGGAAAACCCATTCAGGAGTTTCAGTGCTCAAAAGTCTGTTGATTTTAGACGGGAAAAAAAGAGAAATATTCTCCACTGTGAAGCATTTTCTAGTATCTTCATAGGAAAAGAAATGTTTGAAATTAGATGAGATTTGTAGCATCTTGAGTGCAAGCAGTAAAAACTTAAAGGTATGAACTGATAACTTGGCTAAGTATAGAACAGGGATATCAGTTTCCTTATTGTTGGAAATTACAAACGTCATATGAGAAAAAGATTCAAGTATCTCCTAGCTAAGATAAACAGAAATGACTAACAAAACCCATCTCAAGGCTAAGAAAACGTTATACTTATCAAGTTGTCTGTTAATATCTTTGAAGAGGGAGATTTTTAGACTATGTCTGTATCTCAAGTTCTTGGGTTTCTTTCAGCACTATCCTTGGCTGTTGATATGATACATAAATTTGGCTGGTGGGCAAAAAACAGAGGATCTTATTATCAGCAGCGCCCAGATAAAATATGGGGAAATTAGGATAAATAACATTTTAATTTCAGTCTTCAAGTCCTGAGCTAGAGATGGGAATATATTCCTTTTAAGAATCGAGCTGTAACTTAGGACTGAGAAAGTACACATAATGTCTCAGGTGAAACCTACTAGAAATATAGCAACTGGAATAGGCCAAGGATCAAAGTCTTTGATATTAAATGATAAACAACTAAATGTAAAAGCTCCGATATTCTTATTAAGTTTTGGGGAGTCATTCATTTCTTTCATTTACCACCATTATTTCAGAGTAGATTTGTCCATGAAGTTACATCTTTGGCCTTTCAAGGGAAAGGCAAGCTCTTGTGTGAGATGTTCTCCTCTTTAATCTTTAGCAAACCTAGTTGATCCTACTCAACTGACTCATCTGCTTTGAGGATTCTGGTATGAAGAATCACCTAATCAATGTGCAACCTTCATATGAGACTCTGCCCACTTCTTAAGCCCATCCGTTGCTACTATGTTTACTTTCTGAGTGCAGAAGATGTTTTCTTTCTATTTTCTAGCACAGAAGACTAACCATAATTTTGTTTCATAAAATATATGGCTATATGTTTCAAATCACAAATTATTTTGAATATTAAGATATAGCCTATGCATTTTATACACTACTTTTCACTTGGTACTTCAATTTGACAGATGTGATGAGCTGAGACAAGTCAGAAAACCATCTGTGGTAACATTTAAAGCTTCTCAAACTACAGTCCATACACCACTCATTCTACTGGAAGAACGTCAAAAAAGCATCTATTTTCCTCTTAAAATAGTAAAAGAAAAATAATCCCTTCCCAGACATGCATAGCTACCCAGCCGTTACTTACTGCCATACGAATCAAGACCAAGGATTACAGGATTAGAGCAATGAGCTACCATTTAGCTCAGTGAGGCACTGAATTTCATCCTTTTTTTGTGGTGTATATGGTAAAAGGTAGAAGACAAGACATCATTGTTGAAATGAGTGAGCACATGCATGGCTCTCATATTTCTGCGTGAGATGCATCCATGCATTGTGAAGCACAGTGCAGTAAGTCTTTGAATCAATGGTACACTACAAATACAATAAATCCGGTGGTTCAGGAACAGTAGGACTCATGGAGCATGTCCTTAGAGAATGCACTGTATGTCTGTCTGACAGCTCCAGAAGAACTGGGGTGCTGGTGCAAAGCTTGTGTTTTGAGAAAGTTTGAAAGTGCCCCCTCATAAAAAATGGTGCATGACAGTGTCATCTGTGAGCCAGAAAACCCAGAACAGCAAGTGAAAAAAAAATCTTCACTTTCCATGTGAAACAATAAAGTTTGATGAAGGAAAACACTGCCAGGAAAATTAAGATGCATGGATGACTTACATATGCAGTGCAGAAAACTGGGTATTGCTGCTGCTATTGGTCACAGAGATAGTGGTCTCTACCAGTACTGGTAGTGGTGATAGCAGTAATTAAGCAAATGACACCAGAAACCCTGATACTAGGCAAAAACTATATATACAAACAAGTAATATGAACAGTCTGCTGTAGTCACAGAAGACTAAAGGTAACACTCATGTAGGAAACTCTGCAAGGGACAACAAAAAGCTGACCTCTCAGAGGTGAGATGAAACCTACAGCTGCTGATGTGACTGCTATATTATCTGTCATGACCGTTGCATCTAGGTATGATGCCTGAGTAAGCCAGTTTGAGAATACCAGTGCCAGTTACATACACTTTTTGTTCAAACTTCATAGAGACTTTCAGCTTTATAATACAATACAGAATCCTGTTCTTTTCACATAAGGACAAGTATTAAGGACATACTGATTTGATTTTTATTCCATACTCAAACACAGTTTGTAAACTAAATAAGGAGTTCATGACCTGACCTGCCATCAAGACCTCAATAGTTTAAAAAGAAATTTAATTTGCTCTCTATATTCTTCAGGGATAACAATATGAGAATTGCTGTGATGTGCCTGTTCACTAAAAAAATGCATATGGACAACTATACACAGGGTGAGAGAGAAGGTCACTGAAAACATGAATGGAATTGAACTACAGCCACAAGCCTTTAATAAAATCTGTACCATCATTGGGTTTATACAAATTGATGACAGACTTTCTCAAATATTGTCCATGATATTTTTCTTCAGATTTGAGGAAAAAAAATGTAACAATTTTCTTACAACACAATAATTTGTATAGGAGAATTGAAGGGACCCATGATAGTGATCAACAGGAAGTAGTTCCTTTCCTGCACTCCAATAAACAACTTATAAATAAAGTTTTACTTTCACAGTTACCTGTGCATTTCTTGATATTGCTATTTCTTTTTCCATGGGATCCTAACTTGCATCCAAAGTTCTCCTCCCAAAATTCTGCAAACCATACATTTCTTCGATTATTAGCGAGTGTTCGGCTCCGAAAATATCTATCAAATCCTACATTTAAGAGAAGTGAGAGAAAAAAAGCATTAAAATATGAAATGGCATAAGTCATTTAAAGACGATAATGGATTTTTTATGAATTTCATAGCAAGAAAATGCCTTAGGTACAATCTAGAGTAATAAGATATTTTATGTCCATATCTAAGGATTAAAAATTAGTATATTTGTTACTATTTCATATTTGCTGTAGAACAAGTATTTTTAAATACCTACAGCAGTTAAGGAGCCTCTAAACCTCCAGCAGAATTCTATAACTAAAAAAAATGCAATGCAGATGATTAAGGGAACAACTTAATTTTTCATACAACAGAAAACCCAAATAAAGAATTAGATACCTACACGAAATGAGACAAACATTAAGTACTACCGGCTCAATTGCCATGATTCAAATAAATTTATTTTCATGGCCACCTAAAATCACTGGGTACCTCTCTGTTGAACCCGAAGGCTTCCAAGTCACATAAGTTTCCCACTTAGTTGAGAAACTAAGGATTGCCCCTTAAACCTGATCAGATTCTGCATCAGTCTTACTCCAACAATCCTGCAGACTTAATGAAACTATGAGCAACATACCATTGGGATTAAGCTCTTCATAAATATTTCCAAGGGGGTAAATTCTCCAAGCAGCATCAAGACTGCCCAGTTTTTCTAGTCATTTACCAGCTTAGAGCACTTATGTCCAGGTCTCACTATGTCCAGTACCCTCCCGGTAGTGATGTGGTTCAAACCAACAACTTCCACTTGCCAGAAGAGTGCCTCATACACCATGTCGTAAATACAGTGGTTTCTTAAAGTAAGATTTATAAAAAGCTTATGAGAGGAAAGCAGAGCCTAGATTAATCTCCCATGAGAATGAACTGATTCATTAACATCACACTGATGCTCTCCTTTTTTGTCCCAAAGAACCACCGGACTATGGTTAAGAAACTCTCTAGTGCTCTAGTTATCAGACAACTGTAAGATTGCTTAACTGCAGATTCAGCATCTCCTTATCTTCTAACTACATTAAAAATAAACAAAACCCATTAAAACAAGTACATGCTCAGTTCTTTAAGGAAACTATTGCTTATCCTTTTGAGAAAAGCTCCAGGCTCCAGTTCTGAATGAATGGAAACTTCACTTAAGTCAGAGCTTTGCACAAGTCTAGAGGACAGAAAGTTTTCAGACACAGCCTTATGTTCAGTTTTCTTTCAGTGTTCTGCTCAGTGCTTGGAGACATTTAACTCTACCCCTACACTAATAAGAGAGTTAGGTGCCTAAGCTTGTGTTCTGCTTCGAGGGCAAGGGAGTGGAAAGTTGAAAGGTAAATGCTGCAGAACTTAAGTTCTTAATTGGACTAAGCTCCATAAATAGAAAAATCAAGATCTAGAAATCCTTAAGTTCCCAAATCCAAGTAGATAGCTGTACAATGAATTCAAGGATCTAATCCCAAGTGAAGCCAACAGAGATACTAAATGAATATTGGTTAAGTCATCTCAAGTTATTTAGTTGCATAGCTTTCCCTGAGCTCAAGGACTACATGATTTTATTTTTTTAAGAGAGCTAGGGTGCTTGAACATTGTCAGAGAACTGTTGTTTTTTTTTGTTTTTTTTTTTTTTTGTGCCGTTCCATTCCTACCATCTATAGATGTTCTTTTAGGCAGGATGGTTACTGCTCCTTCTGCAATATCTTCCTGATGCTGAACCGGTGAAATTTTTGACCCCCAGCTATCTGAGCCAATCCACAGGAAATGTCCAGATTGATTAGCTTTTTTGGCTGCTTCCAGTATCCGCCTGTAAATAAATCAAAAAAAAAATCACTAATGAAATAAACTGCATTTACTAAGAACTTTAGAATCCCCAGCATTAATTCTGTCTATGCATAATTAAGCTCACACTAATGAATTAGCCACTGATTTGGACAGTCTAAAATATATTCAACAACAAGTGTACTGAACTTAAGCTATAGTACTGTACCTTTTAATTTGTTTCATCTTTAGCCACATTTTTCTAACATTCTTATTGGTTTCTTCCTTTTCAGTTGCCAAAAAATGATCTATTGCAGCTGCACTTATAGGTAGGAACTTGGAACAGGTTAGTACTGTTTGCTGGATAAAAAACAGGCTGAATGGCCAGGCCATTCCATGTTGCAAATGGAGTTAAATCCAGTTGGTGGCCAATCACAAGTGGTGTTCCTCAGGGCTCCACTTATATTGTGTTGGGGCCAGTTTTGTTTAATATTTTTATCAATGAACTTGATGAGGAGTTTGAGTGCACCCTCGGTAAGTTTGCAGATGACACAAAGTTAGGTAGGACTGGTAGGAAAGCTTTGCAGCAGGATATGGATAGGCTGAACTGATGGGCTGCGTCCAATTGTATGGCATTCAACAAGGCTAAATGTTGGGTGCTGCATTTGGTCATAACAATTCCATGCAATGGTATAGGCTTGGGGAAGAGTGACTGGAAAGTCACCCAGCAGAAAAGGATCTGGGGATGCTGGTCGACAACCGGCTGAAAATGAGCCAGCAGCGTGTCCAGGTGGCCAACAAAGCCAATGGCATCCTGGCCTGTATCAGAAATAGCACGGCCAGCAAGACTAGAGAAGTGAAGGTCCCCTTGTATGTGGCACTGATGAGACTACACCTCAGATATTGTGTTCAGTCTTGGGCCCCTCGCTACAAGAAGGACATCAAGGTGCTGGAATGCATTCAGAGAAGAGCAACGAAACTGATGAAGGGACTAGAAAACAAGACATACAAGAAGCTGCTGAGGGAGCTGGGGTTGTTTAGCTTGGAGAAGAGGAGGCTGAGGGGAGACCTCATTCCTCTCTACAGCTTCCTGAAATGAGGTTGCAGCGGTGAGGGTGTCAGTCTCTTTTCTCAGGTGACAAGTGATAGGATCTGAGGAAACAGCCTCAAGTTGTGCCAAGAGAGGTTTAAACTGGACATGAGGAAGAATTTCTTCATGGAAAGGTGGTTAGGCATCAGAACAGGCTGCCCAGTTAAGTGGTGGGGTTGCCATCTCTGGAGGTATTTAAGAGATGTGTGGATGTGGTGCTTAGGGACACGCTTTAGTGATGGAATTTGGTAGTGTTAGGCTCATGGTTGGACTTGATGATCTTAAGGGTCTTGTCCAACCTAGATGATTCTGTGATTCTATTCTATGATTCTAGTTCCCCATGCAACAAAGGAACAGCACGCTGCGTAATTGTAACTGAATTTCTTATCACCAGATTTCCAATCATTTTTACATTGGATTGAATCTGAAGCCCCTCATGGTACTCTACTCTGCTCCAGCCAATTGCGCATCTCTGTGAAGAGAGAACATCTTCAACATACAAAATTAGGAAATAGGCACCTAATATCATCTTCATTCGCAAATATGATCACTGCTCGAGCATTTGGAGTTTCCAACAAGCGCTTGATGATCTTTTCAAATTCTCCTGGTCTTGGTTCCCGAGGGATTTTGAGTGACTGCGCAATGCAAACACCTCCTGAGAGAAATTAAAGGGATAAAAAAAAAAAATAATTAACACTTTAAATATCCACACTTTAGATAATCCAGCCAAAAGTTACCTTATCCATGTATTTTGAAATGTTCGTTGTACAAACTTACACATTTAATACTGCATTAAAGATTACAACTCAGTTACCTATTATTTTTTTTTATACAGAATTTAAAACAACATCCTGAGCCAGATCTTTGAGCACTGTGCTGTGGCTCAGCTGGACTGCATTCCACAGACCTATCCTGATTTGTCACAGTGGAGAACCCAAGCTTGTCACAGGATTGCATTTAACCATGGACCTGCAATTTGACAGTTATCTTATGTTCATAATGTGGCTCTTTGGGATCAGGAACTATCATACATCTCTGCTTTTTCGGCAGAGAGTATAAGGTTAACAATAAATGCTGTGGTTATAGAATCAAGTAGAGAATTTGAAATGTTCATTTATGAATGACTAAATACAGATCTCTTCAAATTGTTATTATGACTTTCTTAATTAAGTTGTCTTAATTATTTAAGAGGTGTGGGTCGTCATTGAAAATTCTAAATTACTAATCAGCAAATGAACACAAACTCAGAGATGATATTTATATCTCTTCCTGACAGAAGGAGGAAGATGTTAATTGAATCTTTACATTTTACCTGTCCAGCAAAAATGGACAATTTTCTACAGAAACTCAGTGATTTCTAAAGTCTTTCATATACCGGTGCAGGGGAATCTCTGGTTCTCAGTTACAACACTGAGCAGACTAGGAGAGAAATTCCCTGAGTCTCTTTCATGAAGAACAGAGTCCAGATTGACACTAGCTTCCTACACCGTAGGCAATCTTTCAGTGATTATTTGCTGATTTGTTTATTTTAATCATTTTTTCTGTAAGAACTATTGCCCAGATTGTCATTGGTACATCTAACTCCCACCAATGTTTGCTGCTGCCTGTTGTTGTTCCCAAAATAAGAGTCTCTTGTGAAGAATCTGCTCATTAAGAAAACCAGAAAATTAAGCAAATGAGAAAACGTATATTTCTAACAAAAAGCGACATGTTACTAGAGAAAGGAAAACCAAATGATAAATTTTGCATGCCTGCATCTCAGTGCTTCTACACTGAAGATTGCCTAATCACAGTTAGCTGGCTATATTGTATATGAGGAGGCTTCCCAACATTCTCAGCAGCCTTGTCCATTCTATCAAAATGTCAACTTTATGTTTTTCCGAAGTACTTCACAAATACAGATGAAACACACTGTCAGTGATAGGATTTAAACAAAAATGGAGTTTCAATCAGATGCAGCTTCTTCATGAAGAAGCTACATGGGCTTCTTGTGTTAGCTTTCTCAGGGTGAATGTATTTAATCTTTAAGCAAAACAAAGAAAAAGTTATTTATGAAGTCTTTTTAATTTATTTTGCTCATATATAATATAGTAAAATACTGTATATTCATTATCATAATCTGTTCTGCCTTTGCAGAATCTCATTGACCTCAATAGTTCTCTGCACAGGCAGAGACTAACTTTGAATCAAGTTTAAAAGTGGAATAAATGAAGCGTGGAGTTATCAACTGCCTGTATAAAAATAACAACTATAAAATGAAATCAGCAGGTTTTAGTCACAGGCAAACATATCACCTTTTTCATCTATGCATCAGTTTCTGAGGATGTTACATTTATCAGATTGGAAGACAGAGACTACCACATAGATTTATCCTGAATTATTCTCTGCTTTACATGAAAAAAAAATATTTGCCAATCAGAACATTTGCCATTTCTAACAAAAATTGTTTGTACATATTTCTTTGCCATCTATAAATAGTATAAAGATATAGAATAAATAATTTACTATGTGTGCCTAAAAGTGGAATATTGTTCCTTTTTCTGGCAACATATTGCTTCGTATTTTTATGAACAGCCTAGCTTCCCATGACAGCTAATTTGCCAATAACAGCAGAAGAGACCGTATAGCAGGTGACCCTCATATTCACCAGGTATCTTTGACAACCCAGTAATGAAAAGATGGACATCATAATATGAAAAACTTTAGTCAACTTTCTAAACCGATATTAAGCTATTGTGATAGACACTCAAAAGTCCTTTACAGCAACCTTTTTCTCAAGTAATGGCACTGCTCACCTGTCAATGAAATGTAAGAGAAATATTTAGCAGGCATCCTGTAACTGTAAAAAACGGCAATACACTGTTATAAAAAGAAAAATTGAAAAACAGTGCTCAACTGTCCCCAAAGTCAGTCAGGCACAAGAAGTAAAATAGATCCTAAAAAATGACATAAAGGAATAATTTGTTATCTCATAAATTTTGAGAGTACATTTTTCAACCATTTCTATTCATGCAATGGCCTTTAGGAAAAAAAAAAATTCTCTCCCCATGAAATTCAAATACAAATATTACAAAATGTGTATATATAATATACTATATACTGTCATCTACAAGCTGTGTGGAATGGATATCAAGCAATGAAAAACTGCAGTATCTCAAAATGCTATTTTCAATCAAAATGGTGTAGAAGAAACACCATTCCATCATTGCAGCAGCAAGTTCAATCATGCATCTTAGCATCTATACATGTTAAGAACTAATAGGAACAAAATAAATGCACTTTAGCCTTGTTGCTACATTTATAATGAATTGTGTAAGCTATCTCGGGCATACAAGACACTTTGTGTACATCCATATCTATACATTGCATATACAGCTGTTGCTCAAAGAAATAACACAGTATCGATTTTCAGGTAACGATGAAATGCTAGATCCACAAAGGTACTTACAACATTACAGTACCTAACTTCTGAACACCCTGCTGCCTTCAAAATCTACAGCCTGGGCTATGTGCCCAGACACAGAAAGAGCGGAGTGTCTAGGAACAGGATTCATAGGAGCCAGCAGACTGCACAAGGAATAATTAGAGCTAGCTCCAAAATAGCTAGCAGAGGTTATGAGAAGAGGACAGGTTCTAAATCCGGTATTTCAGATACATGTGAACAAAATAGAGATTTCCCCAAATCAAGACAAAAGAGGGTTTGAGAACAGGTGTCTTGTATGTGGTACCAACAGAGTTACCGTTTGCTGCAGAGGTGCCAAAGGACAGACGGTTCAGGTGCTTAGTGCCAATGGAGGATTTATGGCTGTGAATCATAAAAACAAATTGTGTCTACGTGTTTCACCCTGTCAGCGTTTCTCACTGATCTGGCAAGATGACTGCTTGTCCCTGTTGCTGGCTTCTATGCACACCTTTCTGAGAGTGTGGTTTCATCTACTATAACTTCAATCAAAAAAAAGTGGTGGCAGCCAAAAGCCAAGGGTCTGTTTCCAAAATGTTTGTTATCCTTCATTCTCTGGGGGTGTACCTAGAAAACTATATTGGTCTAAATTTCACTTGGCTAAAATTATGACTTACCTAACATCTGTATGAGGAAATGAGAGCTAACTATTTTCTTACTGAAAATGAAAAGCTGTGTTCAAACCTGGCCAGTGTAAAGGATTTATGAATAGGCTTCAGAGAGGGTTGCACTAGAAGATGTTAATGAGACCAAGTGAGTTAGCCAGGTGGACTCATTTCATTTGGTTCAAGTAGGAGCAGGAACTGGTAATTGCACCCATTCTTGTTTCTTCCCTAACTAATATATGACACAGAAGATGAAATTAAGGGTTTGCACCTGTCATACACTTTAAAAATATTAAGATCGCACTGATGGGTGGTGGTTTTCACCTCCTCTGAGGAAAAAAAAAAAAAAAGACTTAGCACGAAATCAGTATCTTTGCCTGTTTTCAGATCTGTAAAACTAAGGTATTACTCAGTCATCCCAGACCTTGATGTGAGGAATAAGCAGTTAATATGAACAACACTGTGTCAGTGATGACAAGTATCTATTTGCCTTCTCTCTAACAGCTATCAAATGTGATATTGGGCACCTGGGACCAGGGGACCATGAAGGGAAGGAGAGCAGAGCTGAGAGCTGGAAACTGGGCTGGAGGCAGCCACTGCCCAATTTGCAATCCAGGGCTCAGTTCAGCTACTCTGCAACATGGTCAACAGCTCATAACTCGTGCTTTTAGAACTGGGACATAAGCAGCACTAATCTACATAATATGTTGTTGAGTTGTTTTCACCACTGTGATAAAAATCACATTTTAAATTGTTCCATGTTAGGCTTGGCTTGCTTACAGGTGCTCTGTATAGCACATCTTGTGGGAAACAGGACATTGTGGAATGAAAAACTGGCAGATTTTGAAGATATTGTCAGGATGATGGATCAATAAGCTTTTTCCTTTCTTTTGTGCTCCTAGAACAATGATTCTTCCAATGAAAAAAAATAGAACAAAAGGGAAATGTGGTGCTTACATCATTTTGATGGTTAAGCTTGCAGTGATTTTAAAATGATAAATATTCATTTTAGCTCTCAGGGACTCTGTAGTCACAAGATAGCATGCTAATTGTAAACCATTAAATACTCAAGTATGCGGAGGTGGGTGTCAGAAGAAGTGATGTTGAATGTGTATTTTGAAAATAGCAAGCAGACTTGGTAGAAAACTAGCACTAACTAATGAATTTCCTAAAGTAAAGACTGAAAGATCAAGTTGAATGTAACTACAAGGGCCATATTCTCTCCTGCTGTGGCTAGGATCCAGCACTACATTATGGACCAACTGAGATACACAGGTCTTTGTACCAAAAAAAAAGGTAAAGGCAGAGTTTTCAGTTCAAGAGTGTTCCATGATGGGAACACAACTATTCAGAACTAATTTACTCCCCAAACCATCTTCCCATTTATATTCTTAGACCTACCATTGTGAAAGGGGAAGGGATCAAGGTACACACTTGCTTTATCTTCTTTCATAGAATAAGGAGGCATACCTCACCTGACACAGTATATACCATTGCAAGTCAGTCCTTTCATGGCAGCTTCATCACAAATCACATTGTTCCTGAAAAAGTCAAGAGTAATAGACAGAGCCTATCTAGGACCCAGTCCTACCTGGTAGGATTTTCTCAGCTGCCTTCAAATGTACATTTTGTTTTTTAAAAATTAATTATATGTCACTGGTCACTAGGCCAAGAAAATTGTAATGCAGGTCTATGGAAAGTTTCCAAAAGGCATTACAGAAACATGTGAAGACATAGAAGCTCTTATTGCAATGAGGGGAACAGATGTCAGAGACTCAGAAGAAGACTCATTAAGAAATACTCCTGTGAGGCAAGCAGGGTGCTGTCACAGGCAGAAAAAACAGCATCTGTCTGACATAAGACTGTACATTTCTGACAGTACCACATGATGCACGAGAACATGAGGAAAATCAATTAGATTTCTCCTCCTCTTCCAGTTCTTCCCTATATCTAGACCTGGTTTTATTGAAAATCTGTTCCAATTGCCAGGAACCTTGTTCAACCTGAAGATTGTTGGAAAAATTGCAAATATGCTCCACACTCAGGTTCTGATGACAAAAAGCAGGATAACCTTGTGATTTAGCGAATCCATCAATACCTTCATTTTAAGCAGACAGAGTTCATTTGGCAAATTTGGATGCCAAAAAAAATGAATAGGAATTATTAGAAATTATTATTTAAACAACAACAAACTTACTGCCATTCTTTTTTGTATCCCTAGATGCCCTTTAACAATAATTTGCTGGATTATGAGTCAACAGGGAACGGCACCTAGGAAGATACAATTACAAGCTGAAGATCAAATTTCACAAGCAATAATTTTCCAAAATGTAAATATTTTCCTTAATGTAAAACTACCGTAGCTGGGAGGTCTGGATGCAGCCATGCATTCTTTCCAGAGCTACCTTCATTTAACTACACCAAGAAACCATATGAATACTGATGTGGTTACACAGACTTCAGGGTAGCTTAGTTTTATGTGTAAGAACCCAAGTTCTTTGTAGGCTTTGCTGCTCACACTGAAGTTCATGCTGCACTACTACTCATTTCCAAATTTAGTTAAATAAAATCTCATTCTACTAAACTTCTTTTGTTGCAGCCACCAACTACCTGCAGTATGGATATATCTTAAATTCTTGTGGCTTTTCACTTCCTCAGAAACTCACCAAATACCTCAGCAAACAACTCAGTTACTCTTGCAAAGGTGGTCAATTCTTCAGCCAATAGTAGCAATACTTTTTGATGTAGGCCAATAGAAAGAGAAAAAAACATTTAAAAAATTAAATAATTTAAATAATACTTTCCTCTGAATGCGAGAAGGGACCATGAGAGATTTTGTTATAACCCTTTAAGAGACAAAAATAGTCTGCATTTTGACCCTAGAGGTAGATACCTTTCTTCATTTAAGTAAAAAAACTTATTTTCAAAAAGCCTTAATATTTGTGACAAAGATGCTTTTAATGCACTAGCAACTCAGTGTTGCTTTGTTCACTAACATGTCAGCTATAGTCATGAGCTTTTCTACTCAAAACTTACAGCCTTTAAGTCTCTCACATTTCTTTTAGTGTTTTAGCAAAGGCCTTTTTGTAATGTTTTGGCTGGATCTTCTATCCATTTTTTTGAAAAAAAAAAAAAGTGTTTAGTGAAGTCATGAAAGAACACAAAACTTTCCGATAAAAACAATGCACCCATTCCTTTTAAAACTGTATTTTACATTCCTATATGAATTCTCAGGCATACAGCTATGCATATTTCATGAACACATGCACTCACACAGATTGTTACATCAAGGGCAAAACAAATGTTACTTCTAAAACAGGAAAAGAAAAAAAAAACACTCTGTCTCCATATGAGACCACTGGCTATTGGCTTCAGCAATCTTAGTCTGTCTCGAAGGTGACTGAAGTAAGAGAGAGCTGTTATTTTATACTTCCATTCTCAACCTCTTTTTTTTTTTTTTTTTTTTAATGAAAGAAACAGTGCTGAATGTATCACTACAGATTCCTTT
>VXAL01004530.1:21125-41452 GCA_013399475.1 Chauna torquata
TGTCTCCCTCAGGGTAAATGTAGGTCTTCCTATTTGCAGATTTAGAAGTTGCAGAGGCATAATACGAAAAAAGAAATATATTGCTATTTTAAACTTTCTGCCTACAAGCTAGTACTTCCTTAATAACAAGGGAGACCCTCTTTATTTTTATTTGTTTGCTACAGATGAGGAAAATACAGGTTATGAAAATAAATTTCATAAATCTCTGAATTCTAAAAGATTTTAATTTTTTTTACGATATATATAATATATATGTCACATATATATATGATTTACACCAAAGTAGCACCATGAACTCAACTCTGGCCTTTTGTTACCTATTGGATATTTTCCCCTGAAAGCAAATCTGCTTGACTGTGGCCTTTATTCTTTCCTCTTTTTCTCTAAAATTCTTAGTACTAATGGGGCTGAATTACACAGTAAATGTTTGGATTCAATGTTTAAGAGAGTTTAGATGCAAACAGGTAATTCAAGAAATTCTGGAGATAGATCAGGCATGAAAATCACCAGTTCACCTCCAAGTGCATTCAATGAACAATCCCAATTGCTGCGTCCTTCAAAGGTCTTAGTTAAAACCTGATGCCATGTTAACAGATGCAGTGCCTGCAGCCCTGCGTAACATACTGCTGTCTGTCTCCTGGTTATCATTTTCTGGGATGAGATACAGTTTTTAAGGTCCAGCATTCTCCTGCAAACCACTGGAGACACCCTTGCCTGAATGCTGCTGCCTGAAGCCACAGTCCCCAATGTGCATACTCAATGGATGGATCCAGTATCATGAAGATGACACAGACACTTCTGATATTCCTTAGACTCTGTGTAGGCAGGAAAAGAAATCCCACCCCAAGAAGGGCTGGATTTTGTAAAAACATTTTTAAAATAAATATAGCCTTTCTTCTTTGAAGGTAATTTGCTCCCTGTGGGGATCTTCTGTTTAGTATTTTTTATTCCATTCCCTGCCTCGTTTATCTTAAATATGTTGTCAGTGATACAAAACACTTTTTTCAGTTAAGTTCTCTTGGATTGCCTGATTTTAATGGTAGGCTGGTGTCCTATTTTTCCCTTGCATGTTTCTTCCTACTATCATGGTGTTCTGAGATTGCCTGCAATCACCTCCTTTACACTTAAATGCTGGACACAGGCAGGGAAACCTGACTTGTAACCATGCCTTCTAAGAAAAATAGCAGCAACGATAAATCTTTTCATTCTGAATCTTCTTGGTTTGCTTTTATAAGTGAAGACCTCGCTTGTGGTTATAAAATAGCCAGATTTCTTGTACTCACTGTAATTAAAAATAATAATAATAATAATGAAAATCTTTTCTCCATTTTACTATTTTCCAGAACATTGAAGGCAAAAGCAATTATTTCCAGCTTTCTTTATATATTCCTTTACTCAGTCTAATTTCACACGATTATTCTGAAAACTAGGTGTATATTATTTAGCTTAGGTTATCTCCAGTTGCAAAGTATTTATTTTCTCACTATTTGAACTATTAAAATAGTTTGCATGTGAAGACTTACTTTAATGAAGATAAATCTGAGTTTGATTACTGTTTGAACTTGAATATGAAGTTCAAAAAATAGTTTCAGATTTGAAGTAAAACAAATAACTTTCGGCTAAGTTTTGTCTGCAAATGAGAAAAGAGAGTTCTTTGGTTTTCTGTACATGAAATTCTAAGCCCAAATTGGTAACAAAAAACAAGGGATCACTTCTGACAGAGAAACTTTTAGGTAAATTTAATTCCCAGGAAGCAAAGATGATATAGATAGTCTCCTACAACAAAATCTTGCACATGGAGGTAATGACTTTTACTGTACAAATTCTCCGCAGAGCATGCCTAAACTTAAGATAAGCCCATGCTAACATTGCCAAAGTGCTCACTTGCAGCCTTGTGCTCAAAGCTAATCTGCTTTCATGGAAATTGCCATTAGAAGCCAAGCTGACTTCAGCCATACAGGAAGAAACCCAAAATTTTCTTCCAGGTAATGTTTATCTCAGAGATGACATCCTATATGAGGAGTTTCGTTCATTGATTAGTCTAAAACAGAAAAGCTTTTCAGGCCCAAAGAGACAATTATCATCTAGCTTGGCCTCTTGCACGCTTAGGGTTGATCAGAATCTATCTTAAGGCCAAACTTAGCTTTTGGAAAGGTGGTTTCATTAACACTGAAACATTGTACACTTGTTTGATGATGTTCTAAATGATGAAAAGACTTACTGGTTGAACTTTTTCTTTTTATCTTAGTAATACTAAAACATTAAGATAAAACATGACTTTTTATTTCAAATGATTTTAAGGGGTATTTTTTTCTTTTTTATTCACTACAAGATGACATGGAAGCATTACTGAAACAAAAAATTAAACTCGAGAATGGAAATATTTTGGTTTTGTCATGGAAAATTTCAGTTTTTCTTTTAATTTTTTTTAATATCAGAATTTCCAGTGAAATGGAAATATAATTTCTGAATGGTTCCATACATTATGAGTCAAAGTTTGTTACCCTGTGTCTGAATCCAGCTCATTTTCATCTGAACTAATAAAGCTCAGCTTACGTTTAGCTAATAAAATGTATTTAGCTAATAAAATGAACATTGCAAGGTATAAAGAGTCTGCCACATCCATGTAGAAGTTTCTCCAATGGTTTATAACCCTCATTACTGAAAAAATGTTCCTTTCCACTGGTTTAACTCTTCTAACCTAAGTTTACAACTGGATCTGCTTACACATTTTTCATCAAAAATCAAGATCTATCTCCCTCATTTTTCCCAGCAGAACAACTTGTACATTATGATTAAGTTACACATTAAATAACCTTCTCTTACATGAGCTAGGAAGACAGAATTTATTTAACTTGATATCTAGACTGCAGGTTATATTTACAAAATTGATATCTATATTTTGATGTTAATACTTAACTACATTTATCTCACTTAAAATTCTTTGAGAGCTGGACACTTGGGTAAGAACACCATTAGGATCTAAAAATAATAATGAACTTTATCTGCTGACTTCTTATCATTGGGGGTTACAAAATATGAAGAGGAAAAAGCTAAGTCTTGTGTATTGCTTCAGGTCTTTTGTTTCCAAACACCAGTTGAAGACACAGCACTATTAAGAAATTGCAATACTTCTTTTATAACACAGCAGTAAAATAAAGGAATGACTTAGAGAGTAAACAAAAGAGTCACTCAGTAGCCTTCCACACAAATAATCCTACAGAAACCTACCTTAATTTTAAAAATGTAACTGAATTAAGGTCAGCTACATAACTACCATAGCTTTAACAAAGCTTGTGCCAATGTGTGGTGCTAAGGTACGTGGAAAACCAGGAGGTGATTGGTGACAGCCAACATGGTTTCACTAAGGGCAAATCATGCCTGACAAATTTTGTGGCCTTCTTTGACAGGGTTACAGCATTGGTGGATAATGGAAGAGCAACTTACATCATCTACCTGGACTTGTACAAATCATTTGACACTGTCCTGCATGACAATTTTGTCTCTAAATTGGAGAGACATGGATCTGAGGGATGGACCACTCAGTGGATAAGGAATTGGTTGGATGGTCACATTCAAAGAGTTGCAGTCAATGGCTCAATGTACAGGTGGAGACCAGTGATGAATGGTGCTCCCCAGGGACTGGTATTCGGACCGGCACTATTTAACATCTTTGTTGGTGACATGGACAGTGGGATTGAGTGCACCCTCAGAAAGTCTGCAGATGATACCAAGCTGTGTGGTGCAGTCAACATGTTAGAGGGAAGGAATTCCATCCAGAGGACCTTGACAGGCTTGAGACGTGGGCCCGTGAATACCTCATGAAGTTCAACAAGGCCAAGTATGAGATGCTGCACCTGGGTCAGGGCAATCCCAAGCACAAAAACAGGCTGGGCAGAGAATGGATTGAAAGCAGCTCTGAGGAGAAGGACTTGAGGGTGTTGGTGGATGAGAAGCTCAACATGAGCTGGTAATGTGCGCTTGCAGCCCAGAAAGTCAAGGGTGTCCTGGGCTGCATCAAAAGAAGTGTGGCCAGCAGGTAGAGGGAGGCGATTCTCCCTCTAGACTCCACCTAGATTACCACATTCAGCTCTGAGGCCCCCAACATGAGAAGGACATGGACCTGTTGGAGCACATCTAGAGGACGGTCATGAGGATGATCAGAGGGCTGGAGCACTTCTCCTGTGAAGACAGGCTGAGAGAGCTGGGGTTGTTCAGCCTGAAGAATAGAAAGCTCCGGAGAGACCTTATAGTGGCCTTCCAGTACCTAAAGGGGGTCTACAGGAAAGCTGGAGAGGGACTCTTTATCAGAGAGTGCAGTGATAGGACAAGGGGTAATGGCTTTAAACTGAAAGAGGGTAGATTTAGATTAGATATAAGGAAGAAATTATTTAATAGGAGGGTTGTGAGACACTGCAACATGTTGCCCAGAGTTGTGGATGCCGCATCCCTGGAAGCATTAAAGGCAAGGCTGGATGGGGCTTTGAGCAACCTGGTCTAGTGTAAGGTGTCCCTGCCCATGGCAAGAGAGTTGGAACTAGGTGATCTTTAAGGTCCCTTCCAACCCAAGCCATTCTATGAATCCGTGATTTGGATCAGAGAACAAAATCAAAGACAGGAGTATGATGTCTCTAACTATTTAATATTAAGTGGTAAAATATCTCTTGAGAAGAAGTTTAAGAGTGAGTGGACCTACTAATTACTCTTTTCTTGTAGCTTGTTGGGATGAATGATTAGCTTAATTCATAAAGCACCCCTGTAGAAAAAAGGCATCAGGTCAAAGGTTACTAACCAGGAGATGTGCTCAGAGGGCTGCAATGGGTCTGAGAACTTACAGCCAAAGTAAGAAGCAGAAAAATGTTCAGAAAATCTATGCATGAAATAGAAGAGAGCTTGTAAATCATCCATGGGTTAGCTTGCTTTAAGACATATACCACCAATGTAGAAATGGTGGTAAAAACACTTCATAGTTTACAGAATAATAAATGCTGAAAAGGTACTTCCCTGTTCTTGGATGAAAGGCATGACCTATGTACATAAACAATACAATGCAGAAATACAGCAATGGTTACTTTTACTGTCTAACTATTCACATTAGGCTTTTGTTTGAGCACACAAATAGATTAATCTTCTGGATTAATCATAGTTTGTAGATGATATAGCAGTCATATGTGTACATTTTCCTGAATGAGGACTGAGTAAGGGCACAGGTAGCAACTCCATAAAGGATTCTGGATAGGAGTTCTGGTAAGTGATTTGATTCAGGCCTACTCCAACCATTTCTGAAATGGTGGGAATGCACTCCTTTCTGGCTTGCTTGGACATTAAAGGAGTAGTGAAAAACTGAAGCTTTTCTGAAACCCTTGCAAGTCTGCCTATTCTTCTCCTCTGCGTGCACTCAGTACTCTGTGGTAGTTCAGCAGAGCATAACTGTAATGCACTTCTTTAACCACATCTTCTTCATGAAGCTTTCTCCTTGCCTTGGCTTGTTGGGAAACGAGCAGCAAATGGGATCAAAGTTTGCTTTTATGTAATCTGTCAGTAGTAGTACTAGGACAGGACATGATCTTGCTTATCCTTTTTTTTTCAGATGGAGAAAACATGGCTTCACTCTTACTAGACATTCTGAAAGGAACAAAGGCTCTACCTAGCACCAAAGAAGAAAGCACGAGGAGAAAGCCACTACCCATGCATGAAAAAATAGGAGAGAACCTACTCTTTCCATTAAAGCACACAGCTAAAATTGCATGTAAAGAATGGCAGTTAATGCAAGGTAGAGTATTTTTTCACCTAAGCCAAGCTCTGAAGGGCTTGGCCAGAATATACGGATCTCAGTTAACCTCATTCAAGCCACTTCATTGACATCAGATGAACAAATGCAGGTGTGAACGGAATTAAATATGCTAACCGTGCATTACAATAAAAAAAGAGAAATCTGGAATCCTTTAATAATGTAGCTATCAAATGTATGAAAAGCAAAGTCTGTAAGACAAGAAAGGCTGAGGACATAGAAAACAGATCAAACACTGGGAAGGTGGTTGGACTGCAGTTCAGTCCTTGCCACAGAGGTATACTCTTCTTTTTTCTACCAGAGTCAAAATTTTGCAAGTGATCTTCAGGCTTTGTTACTGCATAGATTTTAATGTTTTAAAATTAGAGGAATTCAGACCCAGCTCCTTCCATACAAATAATAGCCTTGCTAAAGGAAATCACCATTAGCTGAAAAAGAAATGGAACTTGTTGCTTTGTAATAGATTCAGTATTGAAGGTGTCTAGTAACCAGCAAAAGATGTCTGCAGCTCACCCCCTTCTAATAAAATGCTTGATAGATCCACCATATTTTGTAGACAATGAAGCAAAAAAGAAACAATTACACAAAAAAACCACAATCATTAAGTACAAAATTACTTTTACTGAACATTGCACAGTAGTGGACACCATTATGCTGTTAATACAGGCTGAAATAAAAGCCTATTCTAATGTGAATCTAGTCTCCACATAGAACTTTGATCAACAAACTATCTCATCAAGAGCCTGATGGATTTTTTTATGTCCATGCTACTCATCTGATCATGTGGTTTCAATAATTTGATAACCCTTCTATCACATATAACATTTTTAAGCATCCTTCATTATGTTCTTCTTTTTCCCAAAAGCTATCAAAAATTATACCAGACAAAAATCTATTATCCATGGAGCACTTATATCTCACTCATTATAAAAGAAAAATGTAGACATAGATGTTTTCGAAACCAATTAATTCTGAAATGTATTGCTCATCAAATCTGTCAAAAGATGTAACAGAGGAAAAATGAAGGTACTTCAATTTACTCTGAGTTATATCCAGATAAAGACATATGATTAGCTTCATGGACTCATGAGAAAGAAACTCCACCCTGCAGTAACAAAAAAATCCATCCTATATTACTTGATGAAAGTAGCAAATGAGAATAAAAAATGAAGATAACATGGAAGACAAAGGGAAGATAATAAAGCAAGTAAGGACTGAAGAGCTGTTGTACAATGTACAACAATGTACTCATTGTTCAGTACATTGCACAGATAATAGTGCTGATCCTAAAACAAAATCTTCTGCAAATGTCTAGTGCTAAAATAATAATATACCTTTGTTTGCAATGTTTAATGATTAATCACTGTCAAGTATTGAAGTGGAAAAAATACACAGTAGGAATGGATCTTTTATTCTCCAGACTTCCAAAGAACTTTCTTTCTCTGCCTATTTAAGAAGATTCATTGGTGAAATATGTATACTTCTGCTAAGAGAAAGAGGAGAGGAACAAGCATGGTACATAGCTCTTCCCAAGCTTTTGCTAGTATAGATACATCAGCAGTTTGCATTGAAATATTCAAGGGAGATGCTTGTTTTCAAATCCCAGAAGAGTGCGATAGAAGCTACCAGAGATTTGCATTTTGAGATTTTAACTTTTTCAGATTTTGAATTCTGATAGCAGCCACAACACCACAATTTCAAGTCCATTTTTCTACGTATGAGAAAGATCACAATCAGCCAAATGTGTGCGAAATTCCACTCAATTTAGTATTTGATATAGGTAGTTTCAGTAGGAATGGCTTTGCCAACATTTAGAAAGTTTACCGTGATGGAGAGATGGAAAAGCAGAAAGAAAGAATTTTAAATAGTAAATAACAAGCAACAGCCTTGAAGAGTACAAAAAACTTCTGCTCTACCTCTTCTTGTGTTTGTTCCCTATGCAGATGAACTAACTTACTTTAGAACTCAAAAAAGTAGCCAAAAAAATGAAAACAAGAGGAATATGGAAGAAGAAAGAAAAGAAAAGAAAAGAAAAGAAAAGAAAAGAAAAGAAAAGAAAAGAAAAGAAAAGAAAAGAAAAGAAAAGAAAAGAAAAGAAAAGAAAAGAAAAGAAAAGAAAAGAAAAGAAAAGAAAAGAAAAGAAAAGAAAAGGAGAGAACTGCAGCGTAGCAAACAGTAGTGATAGCTTGTCTGAGGATAAACTTAATCCCAGTGAATAAATGCAACACAGTATACATACACAACAATATAAGACACCCAAGCTCCTGTGCACAATAACTCTCTGCAAGAAGAGAGACCAAGTCAGGCACAGTCAGCTTGCTATATTCATGCCTTTCCATACTGTGGCATGTGTACATGAGGTCTGCTACATCCCACGCCAGACATTTCTGTATGGTCTGTGAGACATGCTCCAACTTCAGACTTCAGATTTGGGCTCACCCGATCCAAACGTAAGGATGTCAGTGTCCAAATACAGCTCCTGAGTTGCTGTAAAATCATAAATTAATTACTAACCCTTTTTCACAAAAAAAAAAGACTTTACTTCTTGAAATTAACTATTGCCCGGTTTTCCATATGAAGTAAATTGTGTGCGTAGAGATCCGAGTGACCAAGTTTCAGCCATTCTCCATTCATATCTTCACAATCTTTTCCTCCCCTGTGAAACTTCTGCTGACATTTTTTTAAGACTTATCTCTTGCACAGAAAGAAAATACGAAACATGAAATTATGGTTGGTAGGCAGCAGGAAAAGGAGACCTAGTGTCTTCAGCTTCTCTGTTAGCCTGAACTCTCCATGCCAGCATAGATGCCAACATATCATTTTTCTCTGGAAACACCATCCAGATGAGAAAACACACACAAAAAAAACCCACAACATTGCACAGATCCTATGTCTTTGTCGCATACCTTACCTCCTCCATGTCCCATGAGAAGGACACTGTCCTATGCCCTCTTGTGTGATGCAGAACAGGAATGCTTAGTTTCCTCACCATCAGCACAGCTGTGGTCAGGACCAAAAGTATTTCATGAAGGAAATATAATTTGCCACTCAAAGAGACTCCAGCAGCTGAAATACTACAAAGGTGTTTGGATTAAAATCCACAATGTGAAAAGGACATCAAGAGTGTTAAGACTATATGAAATAGAATTAGCCATTGATCAGTTCTCCGAGTCTGTCTGATGTTCTATTGGAAAATAATATACTAATGTCCTAGCAATCACCTTTAACTATCTGTGTGGCTGCTACATTCAGGTGAGTCCTCTAGAAGCTGAAGGGTAATACTGTCTATGATAAAAATCCACAGGCAATCTTACATGGGACATCCTAAATTGAATTGATGCCCTCACAGTGTTGCTACACTTTCCTGCAAGTTGCATGTCTCAGGCTGGCATTGCAAGCCAAGCCTGACCTGGGCATAGTGACAGCATGATTTAAAATCAAAGCCAGCAGATTCTGTCCATTTTTAACAAGGCACAGTGAAACAACGCTTATGGCATTGAAGAATATACAGTCAGCACAGGCCCATCAGAAAGAAGCAGTGAAATGAAAAAGGCAAGGATCTATCACAGCACAAGGGCATGTACACAGAGTTACCAGCCAAAGTTGTAAATTCTGAGAAATAATCAAGACCTTGTCCTAAAAGATGACTGAGATTTTGTTCTCACAGCTAGCCTGAAAGAAGCCCAACTTCTCTAAAGGACTAAAACTAGTGACTGGCAAGGGGGAAGATAAGGAAATATTTTACATATCCAACAATCCCTGGTATTTTCTATTGAGCACATTCTCACTATTTTCAGACCATCTGTCAAAATCTCTCTCCAAGTCTAAAAGATTTCTTCCGCTACTTCTGAATACAAAGCCAGGATCATCCTTTCAGAGAATCAATCGATACAGTGACACTCAAATGACCCACTCAAATACAGTTTTCCCAGAGAGGATATGACTGAAAAAATATACTCCAATGTAAGCTCGGGTATGCAGATTTCCACCTGCTGTGAACAATGGATAAGTGCACTGTCTCAGAAAGGAAACCTGTTTATCACAGGAAAATAGCATGTACGTGGACAGTTACTGTGGAGTTTGAACATGAATTCATCCCCAGTTTATTTCTCAGTAACTTCCCAGAGAGAGATGAAAACACTCACCAGCACTTCTCAGACCAAGTACAAGCAGCAAACACCTGTTTCTTGATAATTAATGAAGAAAACTTAGATAAGTTAAAGGAATAAATTATTTGTTGTATTTGGTTTATCACTGAAGGTACTAAGAAAAAGGCACATTATTATTCTGATTGAAGGCCAAAATGGCCAAAGGTTACCTCCTAATAAAATTGTACATATGACAGGAAAGCACATGGAATTTCTATCTGCCTTTTACCATGAAGGACACAAAGTTAACTTCAAAATTTGCCTAACTCTTCTTTTTGATACAGCATCATTCCTTCCTTTTTGCATCTCCTCAGAAGTATTTAGTTCCATATTTTTATTTTGAATCGTTTTTTTTCTTTTTCTTTTTTTTTTCACATTTGTGGCTGAAAACTCCCTGCCAGCTGTCAGTTTAATTAAATCTAGCTAAAAGAGCCCACTGGGTTTCCAGTTGTGAGGGAACCTCTACAGAATAACAGTCGCTATGGGTCTGACCAGAGGTTCATCTCACCTGATGGTCCCTTTTCTGACTATGATATATAATGGAAGAGCACAAGAATGGAGTAAACATATGTGCTCGCACGTCATCCCAGCCTTCAATAATCTCCAGCTCAAGGGCTTTTTGAGAGAAGGATGTGTCTTTTGCTTATTACAAATCTTGACAGAATTTTTCTGTGTTTATACATCTAGTCAATATGAACATGGGTAAAAACTGTGTTAGATGTTCTAGGTGTTCCAACTAGCGGCTGAGGTCACTTGATTTGTTCAGCCTGGAAAAGAGGAGGCTGAAGGGAGACCTCATCACGGTCTACAGCTTCCTCACGAGAGGAGCGGAGGGGCAGACGTTGATCCCTTCTCTCTGGTGACCAGCAATAGGACCTGAGGAAATGGAGTCAAGCTGCGACAGGGGAGGTTCAGGTTGGATATCAGGAAAAGGTTCTTCACTGAGAGGGTGGTCGCACACTGGAACAGGCTCCCCAGGGACGTAGTCACAGCACCGAGCCTGTCGGAGTTCAAGAAGCATTTGGACTATGCTCTCAGTCATATGGTCTGAATTTTTGTGTAGACCTGTGTGGAGCCAGGAGTTGGACTCGATGACCCTTGTGGGTCCCTTCCAACTCGGAATATTCTATGACTCTATGATTCTATGAACTACAAGTCTAAACTTCACAGTATCTAAAGATCAATTTTCCTTTAACTTTCTCCATTATTACAGTATTAAGCTCCAAAAACCATAGTTTGATTCTGCTAATACCATGACTACATCTCTCAGTTTTGCATGTAGTTTTCAGCTTTGTCTTCTAGTTAAACTGGTGGTCCACTGCATTATATATACACATCATTTTCTTCCCTTCCTTTATGAACAGATCTGCAAAGTATATTTAGATAAATTTCTAAGGAGCTTCTTAGAATATTTCAGTAGCTTTAAAACTGTAAGCATATTTTTATATTCCCATATGTGCATCTGCAGAGGTTTTTCATGGACCTCAGAAAACTAGCCAAGAAAAACAGCATATGCAAGAATCTGAATGCACAGGCATATACGTACATCTCTAAAGGCTGCATGAAACTCTTTTTGAAGTAACAGGTTCTTTAGTTTCTAGGACAGCTTAATCAAGGCATCAGATATATTTAATGTGCAGTTTGGTGTTCTGGAATTGAGAGAACTACATTTGCTTAAGAATGACTCAAAACACTAATTGCAGAATAATCCCAGATATATTTTCTTAGCAGCTTATTAGAAATGGCTGGACAGTTGAACTTGTATTTACATATTGAACAGGTTCATATTATCTATTCAAATATGGTGATTTCCTACATCTGTCTGCTAATAAGTATCCAGTAATTATACTGTTTTAAGGTAGAGTTCTCAAATGAGATACTGAAGAAAACTTTTCCCATAAATCTGGAACAATTGTATTTATAACTATAAATTGAACGTGACAGAATTGGTTACTGATTTGAGTTTATCAATTTTATTAAGTTTGTTTCTGGAAGTTCTATTTCACACTGCATAGCTCCCACTAAAGTCACTGAAAGGGCTTCATTTTTCATAGTTTGGGATGTTCATTAGAAATTTATATGAAAAATGAGAACAAACTATGCTACACTAGACAGAACAAAAACAATTTCATAGGGCAGTAAACTCTTATACTCCAGGGCATAAACCAACCAGTAATTTAAAGGGTTAGACAGAAGCTTTGCTCATGGACAAGTTATTTTGAAGAGAACACAATTAAATGTTAAATACCTTCCTTCAAAGCATCCCTTTAGATGGAAACTGGATAAGGTGTGGTATCACAATTTCTTTGCCTGCATCTTCAACATCCTGTGAAACCACCTCCCTGCTGCCACCCTTACTAGAGTGACTTCCACAGCTCTCTTTCTCAGTCCAGATTGCTCTCAATATTGTTCATGTAATTATCCATCAATTGGATCAACTGATGGCATTTTTTAGGGATTTAAAATCTAGCACCTAGATCTAGGATCTTCTAGACATTTTACACCTGCATTTTACTTTATTCTATTCCCCACTCCTTTTATTCTTTAAAAGATATGAAATCACAATTTTTTTTAAGTGAGTAAGGCAAATTCTCCCTATATTCCTTGCATATATACATACATACCACCCTGAAATACACCTACATTTGAAAGCATAAATTATCCTCTACCCTCATTTGCACACAGACTCTTTCAGTGGTATTCTTGTATCCAAAGCACAGAAATGTGCAATGTCTGAAACTGTATTGATCTAATTTATCCAAAGCTTGCATTAAATGAAGATAAGGAAAATCCTTTTTTTAAAATATAGAAAGGTTAAACATATAAAACATGTACAATTATCTACCTTGTTCTTAATATATTTCAGAAAAAATATTGGAAGAAGAAAAACCCTTCATCTACTGCAGCCACTGATCAAAGGGTCTTTACAAAGCACCAGGATTAACTGTTTCAAAAGAGTTCATTAATTTGATTGTCCTTTTAATTCAAAGATATTTCTCTTTTGCTTCGGCGCAATTTACAGAACATGTACCTTACCATTTAACACCGTTACATCTTTGCACCAATTTATCAGTGAATTTATCTCACAAAATTCCTTGTCTACAACTTCATTGCTCTTTGTCTTGTATCTTACTCTGCTAGTAGGCTCAACCTCAAAGAAGTGCTCAGATAAATCATAAGAAAGGAATTAAAATAAAAGGAGACAGAAACTGATTTAAAGTTTACATGAGACTCCAAAGTGACTGTATACAGTAAGATAAGCCCTTTCACTCCACAAAAAGCAAAGCAGCAATCCAGATCTAAAGCAAAGCACAGCGAAGATATGTCTATTAGAGGTAGATGAGTAAGTCTGTCCAATTTTAAATGTAAAAATAAAAGCAGGGAATTTTTTTCTCATTGCTTCCTTCCATCTGCTAACCAGGCAGTGAGCATTGCTGATGGCTTTTTCAGGCAAGTGGCCTGGAGTCAGGTGCCACTGCACGTTGTACCTGCACCAAAATGAATTGGTGTCAGCTTCCCCCAAGGAGACAAACTCAAAGTTAGCATCCAGTAAGATATGGCACAGGGGCAGCCTGAGGTCTGAGGATTGACAGCCATGGACTAGCCTCCTCCCTGCCTCCAGTGAAGCAGGAGGTACTTATCACTGAAGGAGGGCATCTGCCTTGCAAACACCCCAAATCCCAAACACCCTAGGAAACCCACCTTGTCCTAAGTCAAGGTCAGGGGCTGTGTCTGCAGCCTTCTCTTTCCATCTGCTGCCCCTTTCCCCAAAGCTGATATCCCTCTGAGAGAAGGGGTAAGAAAAGTTTACCTTAACAAGTCCCACAGCATAAACTGCTGGATAGCTTCAACTAGGAAGGTTTTCTGTGGTAGTTTGTTAAGCTTTGCCTGCCTGCTAAGAGAAAATAACTAGAGAAGTGCTGCTCGGACACAGAAATGTATATATAATTAATTGCAGTTCTTGCATGGTGTTCAAGTAGGCTGTGCTTGCAGAATGAACTAACATGATTTGATTTCTGAAGTACCCTTGTGTTTGAGATGCCCTCCTACTTTCTAAGTATCTACTACCTACCTCATCGTATACAATGTGCAACTATAGCTCTGTGAACCTATGGCCAAACCTAGTCCATCAGCTCGAGTTCAGTCAGAAACTATGTTAATAAAAGAAAAAAATGTCACAGAGCTCTATTTTAAAGAAAGGAGGTTCAAAGCCAGAAGTTCTTACTTTAAGGTCCTTCTTTCGGTTCACTGTGGCTTACAGCAACTAATGATAATAGGAAAGGGGAGCTCCCAGTATGCTGACAAATTACAAGTGAAAGAAAAGCTATTTGGGTTACTTTTTTTTTGCTAAAAATCCAATATTGGCCTGCTAATGCTAGATGAAAGGGAAGAATAAGGACAGATTTAGACATTTTGTATTTCTGAACCCACCTTTGGGATAGCACACATTTTCTTGGTGTTTCTTTCACATTTACTTAAAGCATGATAAATATATCTATCAACACTAGGAGCTTTTTTTATCTAAGATCAGGCGCCTTGTGTTGTTATGTAGGTGGAAAGGCAGATAAGTTTCTCCTTCTTCCTCAAGATGAGTAGGTGTGTGGAAAAATGCCATGTGAATCAAATTATCCTTGATTCATCATTATAGCATTCACATCATACAAAATGATTTGCATTTAGGAACTCATTTTCACCCCTGCGTTCCTGGGAAGTATAAAGTATACAAAAAGAAAGACCAGAACCCAAAGAGTCCACTGATTGAAGAACCAATTTATCTTTGCATTTGTTCCACAACAAGTAATTATTGTGGCAATACTCAAAGCAATTTTAATTATCTTAAGCTGTTTGACTAGATCTTGTCATTCTGGTTAGTGAGGAAACTTCAGTACAGTAGTTCCATTTCTTAAAAGACTGGTGATAATGTAGTGATACATTTTGCTCATTTGCAAGAATTTTCATAGTAATTGACTTGCGCGTGTCATCTTTTAACAACGCAGAGTCTGCAAATTCCTACTGTGGCCAAATCTTGTTGGTAAATGCCTATTCAGAGCACTTAGAATCCCCTTCCTTGAAATACCTGTCGTTAGAATAAATCATGCCATCTACAGCAACCAGATGAGCTCAACTCAATGTAAATGTTTTTAATCCACCTGTAACTCCTCTACGCCTCCTCATACTCTTTGTGTGGGGAAAACCAAAAGTCTTGATTACACAATGCCCCACAGTATTTTCTTCTAGAACATTCAGACATAAAAAAGGATGACATTGCGTCATTCCTTCAGAAGGCTACAGTAGTAGTATTATCATAAATCTCAAATTTACTTCCTTATTTGATCTTCTCCCAGCATGTAAACATGCAGGCACTGGAAGCATCTGTGGGATTCTGAACACATCTAAAGTAATGTGCATGTAAGTCCCCTGCTGAATGGGTCTTAAATCTGCAGCATTTATTGTTCAGGCCCCTGCCTCAAGCTGACTTGCACTGCAAGAGGATTCCTGCAGAGGCTTTATGAAGTCCAAGTTCTGCATAGTCTGACATAAACAAAGTGTGACTTCTCAGCTTGCTACACGCAAAATGTAACAACCTTGTGGCTGGGGTTTTCTACATGCTGTCTACTACAGGCCACCTGATCAACAAGAGCCTGTTGCCAAAGCCTTCTTGCTTCAGCTACAAGAAGCATCACGCTCACAGGCTCTCATCCTGATGGGGGATTTCAACCATCCGGATGTCTGCTGGGAAAGCTGTACAGCAGTCTGTAATCAATCTAGGAGACTCCTGGAGTGTATCAAGGATAACTTCCTGGTCCAGGTGTTAGACAAACCAACCAGAGGAGAAGCAGTACTGGATCTGGTGCTAAGACTGGAGGCAGCCTGGGCTGCAGTGACCACGCTCTGGTTGAGTTAGTAATCTTGAGGAATATAGGCCTGGCACAGAGCAAAGTGAGGACTCTGAAGTTTAGAAGAGCAAACTTCCAGCTGTTTAAAGAATTAGTGGATGAAACCTGCTGGGAAACTGTCTTTAGGGACAGAGGAACTGATCAGAGCTGGCAACTCTTTAATGACACTCTTCTTAGAGTGCAAGAGCTCTCCATCCCCATGTTAAGAAATCAAGCAGGGAAGGCAGGAAACCAGCATGGCTGAGCAAGGACCTGCTGGTCAAACTGAGGCATAAGAAGGAAATGCACAGGCAGTGGAAGCAGGGACGTGTGGCCTGGGAAGAGTACAGGGATGCCATCTGGATGTACAGGGATGAGGTTAGCAAAGCCAAGGCACAGATGGAGCTGAATTGGCAACGGATGCAAAGAAGAACAAGAAGGGATTCTATAGGTACATTGGCCAGAAAAGAAAGGCTAGGGAGAGTGTATCCCCTCTGATAAATGAGAAGGGAGAACTGCTAACAACTGGCATGGAGAAGGCTGAGGTACTCAACAAGTTCTTTGGCTTGGTCTTCACTGGCAGTCAGTCTCACCATGTCTCTGGAGTCCCTGAACCCCTAGGCGCGGGCTGGGGGAGCAAAGTCCCTCCCACTGCAAGCAAAGAGCAGGTTCAAGTCCACCTGAGGAAACTGAACAGGCACAAGTCTATGGGGCCTGATGACTTGCATCCCAGGGTCCTGAGGGAACCGGCTGATACAGTTGCCAAGCCACTCACCATGATATTTGAAAAGTACTGGCAGTCAGGCAAAGTCCCCCATGACTGGTAAAAGGGAAACATCACACCCATTTTCAAAAAGGGTAGAAAGGAAGACCTGGGGAACCACAGACCGGTGAACCTCAGCCCTGTGCCTGGGAAGATCATGGAACAGATCCTCCTGGAAGCTATGTTAAGGTACATGCAAGACAAGGAGGTGATTTGAGACAGCCAGCATGGCTTCACCAAGGGCAAATCATGTCTGACCAATCTGGTGTTTGCGGATGATACCAAGCTGAGTGGTGCAGTTGATACAACAGAAGGATGGGATGTCATCCAAAGAGACCTGGACAGGTTTGAGAAGTGGGCCCATGTGAACCTAATGAGGTTCAACAAGTGTCCAAGTGCAAGGTGCTGCACCTGGGTCAGGGCAATCCCAGACATGAGCACAGACTTGGAGAAGAACTCATTGAGAGCAGCCCTGCAGAGGAGGACTTGGGGTTTCTCATGGACGAGAAGCTCGACATGAGCCAGCAGTGTGAGCTCGCAGCCCAGAAGACCAACCGTATCCTGAGCTGTATCAAAAGAAGCATGGCCAGCAGGGCGAGGGAGGTGATTGTCCCTCTCTACTCTGCCCTCATGAGGCCCCACCTGGAGAACTGCATCCAGGTCTGGGGCCCCCAGCACAAGAAAGACATGGACCTGTTAGAGTGGGTCCAGAGGAGGGCCACAAGGATGATCAGAGGGCTGGAGCACCTCTCCTATAAAGAAAGGCTGAGAGAGCCGGGCATGTTCAGCCTGGAGAAGAGACGGCTCCAGGGAGACCTTATAGAGGACTTTCGGTACTTAAAGGGAACTTATAAAAAAGATGGACAGGGATTTTTTACATGGGCAGATAGTGATAGGACAGTGGGGAATGGTTTTAAACAAAAAGAGGGGAGATTTAGGTTGGATGTTAGGAGGAAATCCTTTACTCAGACAGTGGTGAGGCATTGGAAACTTTGCCCACAGAAGTTGTGGATGCCTCATCCCTGGAGGTGTTCAAGGTCAGGTTGGGCAACCTGATCTAGTGGGAGGTGACCCTGCCCATGGCAGGTGTTTGGAACTGGATGATCCTTACGGTCCTTTCCAACCCAAGCTATTCAATGATTCTAAGATATAATGAAAATGTTTGCTAGCAACACTCTATTTCATTTACTTGACATGCAATGCCAATTGGGACAGTAATCTGTGGTGGAAGAAGTGGTTTTGTAGTCTTATTCTAGTCAAATGACTGAGGATATGTTTCTAGCTGTGCTATATGCAACTCTGGAGAATCATAACCTCTTCTTCCTCCGTCCACAAAAAGTGATATTTCTAATTTCACATGTAGAACAAGCAGGCTAAGGTTTTGTTGATTTCTGATGGTACAGGAGTAAAATTGAATATATATATATATAAATAAAAAAGAGCATTCATGTTAAAAAATGGCTTCTTTATTTGAAGGAAAAAAAAAAATACTAAACAGCTTTCCCAGACTTATTCCATCTCAATACACAAACCACCTGAGCACTGCAGACTAGCTGGAAGATACTGGTGAGATGGGTCTCTAGTTTTCAAAGGATTTCTTCTTCCTTATCCATATAGCATATTTAGCCAAAGGTATTATTAGCTCTCTTTTTCCTCAGTTCATCTAACATGGGCCTTTCTGCTTCTTCACTCAGTGTCAGTATTTTTAGGTGTGAATGTCTTTTCTGCCGTGTGAAATTGATACCCTATCTCATTAACATGTTATTTCTTTTCAGATTTCATTTTCTCCCTTGTCTATTGCTAGTATTCTCTATTTTAGTTTTTACTTTCTTTGTTGCTGCTGTTGTTACTCTGTAATGTGTTTTGCAATGTAGTTTATATGAAAGATGCTGTGCAAAAGGCTAAGGATAATCTAATTTCTGTCTACCAAAGAAAACAGTTCTCCAAGACAAGACATATCCATTATTGTATTCATTCAGTGGGGCTAGATGATGAAAAAGTCAGAACAGCTAGTGACAGTGTATTCTGCATTACTGCTGGCCTGTAAGGGCAGTGGGAATACAATGGAAAATACTGTTTTATTTGCAGTCATTAATTTCTGTATTGAAAAAAAAAATGACACTGAGCTGATGCATCTTTTTTTCTGAACAGAAGTGTTTTCTCTTCCTAATTAATTGGGGACTTATGTAGAACTGGCTCAGCAATACAAAATTGACCTTTGAAGATAAAAGTGATAAGCCATATGGGGTTAAATCGTGCCCCTTTTATGCATGCAAAATTCTCACATGTTTCAGAAGAGTTTGTGTCAGGTTTTAGACAAGTAATCATCATACACCATGATAAACAGCCCCTGGGACAGTTTAATCCATACAACCAGAACTTTCACGTTTCACTTTGTTTTCTACCCCCTCCTCTCCAGGGTCTGCCCCTCCCTTTCTTCTCACTTTCTTCTGGGAAAGTTTTACCCCCACCCACTCCTTTCCTCAATCATCCCATTTTGCTTTAGCACAGTTGGCAAGCTTCTTGTAACACATACAAAATCTTGGGAGCGAGAATACTAGCAGTGCATAATTTAAGAGAGCCTCCTCATTACACTGCCTCTTCATTTCAATTGTTTGAGATTCTTCTGCACCTTAAGGCATATGCAGAATCTAAACTAGATCTAAGTGTGCTTAGATTATGTTACTTGAATGAAACGTTTTAATACCAACATCCAGAGGGTTAAACTAATAACTCAGAATCAAGCAAACATTTTTCTTCTGAAATATTCTACAAATTACACTGAGTATATAGTTTTGTATTGTGTATTTTATAGGTTATATTAAAAATAGTCACTACGGTAATACTCTCTCTGCTGCCTTAAGGATTGTTTTATCATTTTTTCCACAGAAATACTTCTTAAATTCAAATTAAGCCCTACTGGTATCAGAAGGTGAAAGTTGGAAGACCTCAATACCACCAACAATAGCCAAAAGAGTATTAGGGATTTGTGCAGCCAATGTGTTATACGCCCTTCTCAATACCACGTTTGTATTTGATTAACTATTTAGGCACAGGATAAATTCATTATAGTCATTAAAAAGAAGTCTAAAAAATTCTAGTGCTCTGACAGTGTCATAACAATCAAATGATGCAGGTGGGAGATGTTCACAGCAGCCAACAAACTCTTCAAAGCTAGCAACTACTGCAGATTAGCCACACACACTGAGGGTTGGATTGCGCCAGTCACAGTCTCAGCCAGGGAAGAAGTGATTTAAGTTTCAGGTAAAATCGCTCACTGACAACGTTCAGACAGCATGGGAATACACCTTGGATGGTAGCAATCAACATAGTTCCTTGATTGTCAATACAGATATGTTTGATAATACCCTTTTAGAACAGGATAAGATAGGATAGGATAGGATAGGATAGGATAGGATAGGATAGGATAGGATAGGATAGGATAGGATAGGATAGTTCAGTTGGAAGGGTCCTTCAGAGAACTTCTGTTCCATCTGCCTGACCACTTCAGGGCTAATCAAAAATTACAGCATTAGGAAAAAAAAAAAATTGAAGATGTTATCCAAATGCCTCTTGAACACTGACAGCCATGGGGCATCAACCACCTCTCTAGGAAGTCTGTTCCAGTGTTTGACCACCCTCACTGTAAAAAATTTTTTTCCTGATGTCCAGTATGTACCACCCCTGGTGCAGCTTTGTGCCGTTCCCGCAGCATCTGTTGGCAGAGAGAAGAGAGCAGCACCTCCCTC
>VXAL01004531.1:342-31555 GCA_013399475.1 Chauna torquata
TGCAGGGTCCTGCACCTGGGGAGGAATAACCCCAGGCACCAGTACAGGTTGGGGGCTGACCTGCTGGAAAGCAGCTCTGCAGAGAAGGACCCGGGACTGATTCACGGGGGACACTTTTAGCTGCTACAGGCCTCCAAATAGGTTCTGTGCCACTGATCACAATCCTCCGAGCTCTGCCATCCAGCCTGTTCTCAATCCACCTCACTGTCCACTCATCTAACCCATACTTCCTAAGGATGTTGTGGGAGACAATGTCACAAGCCTTGCTGAAGTCCAGGCAGACAACATCCACTGCTCTCCCTTCATCTACCCAGCCAGCCATTCCATCATAGAAGGCTATCTCAGTGGTTAAACATGATTTCCCCTTGGTGAACCCATGCTGACTACTCCTGATCACCTTCTTTTCCTCCATGTGCTTAGAGATGACATCCAGGATGAGCTGTTCCGTCTCCTTTCCAGGGGTGGAGGTGAGGCTGACTGGCCTGTAGTTTCCTGGGTCCTCCTTCTCGCCCTTTTTGAAGACTGGAGTGACACTGGCTTTCTTCCAGTCCTCAGGCACCTCCCGTGTTCCCCACAACCTTCCAAAGATGATGGAGAGTGGCTTATCAATAACATCTGCCAGCTCCCTCAGCACTCGGGGGTGCATCCATCCGGGCCCATGGACCTGCAGGTGTCATGTTTGCCTAAATGATCTCTAAGCCGATCCTCTTTGACGAAGGGAAAGTTTTCCTTTCTCCTGCCTTTCTCTCTTGTCTCCAGGGTCTGGGATTCCTGAGGGCTGGCCTTAGCAGTGGAGACTGAAGCAAAGAAAGCATTCAGTTCCTCTGCCTTCTCTGCATCCTTCGTCACCGAAGCACCCTCCCCATTCGGCAGGGGCCTGCATTTTCCCTGGTCTTCCTCTTGCTACTGATGTGTTTGAAGAAGCCCTTCCTGTTGTCCTTGACATCCCTTGCCAAATTTAATTCCAAATAGGCCTTAGGCTTCCTCGTCACATCCCTGCATACTCTGACAATTTTCCTGTGTTCCTTCCAAGTGGCCTGTCCCTTTTTCCATATTCTGTATACTTCCTTCTTCTGTTTGAGTTTTACCAGGAGCTCCTTGCTCATCCATGCAGATCTCCTGCCCCCTTTGCTTGACTTCTTACTCATAGGGATGCATTTATGACATGTATGACGTTCAAATATTATTTTATAACTTATACTTCTTCTAACCTGTGTTCAAGGAGGGGCCAACCTCTGCTTAAAAGCAGGATATAATTTTACGCCTCACTCACTCTTATGAAGTGATTTTACCCTAGGACTTATGTGTTGTCTTGCAAAACTTTTGCTTTCTTCCTTTCCTCTTACAGAGACAACACTTGCTCTGAAAGCATAGTCCCATGCCCACTAATACCAGGCTTACCTGGTATGAACCATCACCCTCTGTCACCAACTTGTGGAGGGGAGAATAACATGCAGGGAGCAACACTGCACCAGCTGGGAATAGGAAGTGATTTTTGGAAAGTCCACATTCCCTTGGAAGCAGCACATTTTTTTCTCTTTGGCGTACATATAGAGGACTTGATGTACTTGTAACCTGAGCTCTGGCAATTGTCAGTGTGAAAAGCAAACAGGAACACTCTGTTCCAGTGTGTACTTTTCAAACATAGTCAAAAGGCAAGTGGTACTGCAGAAAGCATATTTGCCAATAAAATACAGATCTTTTACTACAGTCATGACTGCCCTGCTGTGTACGCTTGTATGCAGTCTGAAGGATCTTCTCAGGATGATTGAAGCCTGTTTTTCCTTTGCAGGATGAAAGCATATGGAAAAGCAAAATTCAAAACCAGGTGAGGGATGCTTTGGAATACTGCTATTTAATGAGCATAAGGTTTCCTCTGTGTATGAAGAGGTAGTTACCTCCATTTATGCCTACAGGAGTTTGTGGATCAAATCTCCTGGATGCATGCAGGCTATATACTATGGTATTTTTTTCACCTGTTAAACATATATCTCTTTATTTCTTGATCTGTTCCCACAGATCTTGGGAGCTTTCCAAGTGTCACTTTGCAAGTATTACTGTAAAGTGACTGTTGTATTATTTTACAAGTATTTTTAATAACACAAGGTGATATGGAGGTCTTCCATTTCTGATATCCTCAGTATCTACAGATGGTGCTTAAGATGGTCGCATAGTGCACTATAGGTGTAACAGTGCAAGCAGACTTCAAATGTATTCAGATGTCTAAGATTTGTGTTTGCATAAGCAGAGACCCCAGTATGGGAAGTTTTTGAGTACAATGCACAGTCTGCCTGCCCTCAGCACCTGGCTGAGTCTGTGGGGATGAAGTGTGCACTGGTGCCAGTGGAGGCTACCATGATTTTTGTCTTTTACCCCCTTTAGATGTCAAGGCAGAAGGGTGCCTTTCCTATTATTAAGATAGATCCATCTAGGAAATGCTTCTTGTCACTGAGTGCTTTCTGGATGATAGTTAGCCTCATGCTGCCCTGCTTTAAAGACAGATAATATTGCCTCTGACCATATCAGTGTATGTTTTTCCTTTTAAACAGATAATTTAGGCTTGGAAGTGTAAATTCAAATGGGTCCTCTCTGCTGGGTTTGTTTTGTTTGTTAGAAAAAGCGTTTGAAAGGAAGGAATGGCAGGTGTGAAAGGCAGCCCTGAGGCCACCTCTGGAAAAAAGGACCATGTCCAGTGCTCACTGCCCTCACTTCGGCTCGGACTTCAGGGCGATGAGCTACTTTCCTGCCTCTTTGCAATTTCCTTTACATGACATTTTACACCCAGCAGGTACGTGGCCAAAAAACTAAAGTTTAAGACGGGGATGAGTCAAATCCTAATAGCACTCAGTATTTTTCCATTCCTAACCCTTCTCCACCGAGCGTGAATGTCTGTGAGCCACCTGATGGAGGAGATCATCTGTGTCCCTTCCCTTAGCCTGGTGTAACCAGGTCTGGCATTTTGACCCTCATTTCAGAAAAGTTTTAACCAGGTGGATTATCATGGAGCCTTCCTAGCTGTTTTTAAAATGCAATACACATGTGCAATGACTTCTGTTAAAGTTAGTATTACACCCAGTGGCCATATCTACCATTTGGCTGGAAGGCTTTAGTAAGGGACCAAAAAAAAGAAAAGAAAAGAAAAGAAAAGAAAAGAAAAGAAAAGAAAAGGAACAAAGTAAAGGCATTAGTAGCAGGCTGATATGGAATATTTATGGCCGGTAGAAAACACCTGATAGTTGAAAAGATTTTTCCATGATTATTGTGCATAATGCCTGTTATGTTGAGCACCCCTGAACATAGTTTATGCCTCTAGGACAGAGTTTTATAGGATGCATCAAGGCCTCCATGATGTAATTAAACAAAGGGACTTTTTAAATATAGCTTCTTTTTAGAAGGGGATATGCACTGAAGCTAACTCAGGACAATGTCCTTTGGACTGCGCAACATCTAAACATGCTGTGTAAGATAGATAGCATCGTTTTTAGTTTTGTTTTTTTTTCAGACATGACCTTTTTTTGACATTTGGTGGCAAATTTTGTTAGGATGCATTATCAGAGGTTACGTTACAACAAGACTACTTGGAAAGCAATGCAACAGTGAGCAGTTCAAGGCAGCACAGACCTACCCTTCCCAAGAGCATCTCTGAAGCTGCTGCTTCGCATCTCTGGCACAGAGCTGCAGTCTTTAATGACCCGAGTGTGATAATAGCCATCATAAATAATGCTACTTCCACAGAGCTGTAATAACAATTTTGCAGCTAATCCTTGTTTGCGTTTCCCTTTGTGGTGTGGGCTGGCAGGGGCGCGCAGCTGGGGGGCTGGGTGCGACAGCGGGGTCTTTCCGGCATGCACCATTATTTCCAGATCAGCAGTTTTTCTTTGACCTGTGCTAAACTCTGCCCTATTCAGAGGAATAATGCCCACAGGGGAGATACCTCCAGTACAGCTTTTAGTTCCTTTGTGATGTCTCTCCCAGATCCTTTTTTTTTTTTTTCCTTTTAAACAAAAACTTGGATAGAGGAATGAAGCTGAGAGATTTGTGTAACAGGGCTGATTAAATCCCAGCTGTGCCATATTAGTCTGGGTCCTGAAAAGTCTGAATGATTTCGGAGATGGGCAGCACAAGGTCTGCCCACAGGACAAGTTTCATGTTAAAAAGAGGTGTAGCATCATCCTTCTTCCCATGGGCTAAAAAGTCAGTAGGAGCCATACTTCCTCACAGCACAGGAGTATTTAATGGGAAGGGGACAGTGCTTGTAAGCAGCACTCTTCTCCACATGAAGACCCTAAAAGTTCATTGCAAAACACAAATATTGTGCTATCTGCAATATCTTCAGTAGACACCTGAATTCAGGAAAGACTTGAGAAGGAAGGTGTAGTATTGAATTGCAGAGCAATGATCAGCACTTGAAGAAGTTCTTGAAGCAACATAATTTGGGCCAATGTTAGAGTTCACTGGGGCCTGGGTAGATCAATGTGCACATCCCACCAGCTGCTATGTCAGAGGATGCATCAGGAGGCTTTTGGAATGTGCTGCCCAGTGGTGTGCTCAGCAACGCCACTTGCCATGTGGTTTTGCCTCATTTCACCTCAAATAGAAGTAGAACGGAGCTGAACGTAACAAATAGCTTTTTCTTTGTGGTGGTCTGAGATTACGTAGGATGGTCTAGGAAGTCTGTTGAAAACCTCTAATCATCTCGTGAGGACAAGTCTTTGAGGCTGCTGCCTTGTTAGCTCCCCCAGAAAATGGGGCTGGCCTTTTTAGAGACACTATTGAGGGAGCATTTTTTTTCTTCTTTTTTTTTTTGAGAAAAATGATTTTTGCCCAAAAGAGAAATTTACGTTTCAGAGGCAATACTGTATTCTTCTCTCCCACCTCCAAGTACAACACAAGTTGAAAGGCACACCTAGGAAAATCAGAAGGCACCAACAATTCTCTCATCAGACTTTGTGGGAGTGCTGGGGAGGCTGTCCGTGTGCTCCTCTGTGAGCCTGGCAATAGCCACAGCATAAGGAAGTCCACGCTATCCCTTAGGAGAGCCAGGCCAGCCAGAAAATCCTGCCCAGAGACCATGGCATAGTGAGGATCTCCCACTGCTCCCAAGGGAGCTTGGTTAGCATTGCCAGTCAATGTTTTTATGCTTTGTCAACACTTATCAGCCATGGTATTTTAATGACAAATCTAAGCTGGTTTTATATACAACAGTTCAAGTCAATTTTTTTCACTTATTTTGTTTCCAAAAATAGGGAAAGAAATCTTTAAGCCACATCTATTAAGGCATTTCTCCGCAGAGACGATCATATTGCAGACAAGTCCATGAAAAAAATACAGAGTATTTCAAGTGACTATGCTCTGTTCATTGCCTTTAAGATCTCTATGATTTCCCAGCTGTTGCAGACTAATATGACTGTGCCCCTTCCAGCAGCTTCACATTTGTGAGTGAACACAAACTACACAGCTTTCTAGATGATGACTGTGTGAGATTCATTCATGAGCTCTAAATGCAGAACATCATTGGCACTGCTCTCCGATGCTGGATGGGCTGGCAATTTACTATATCAAAACAATGAATAAACCAGGATGTTTCCCCAACACAAACAGAACACTTTTTTCCAAGAAATACACATTACCAAATTTCGAGTCGAAGTGAAATCATCATATTTGTTGGATTATCGTGTGAAAAGAATAATCAGACTCCAGAAAACTGGGTTTTATTATTGACTGTGCTTATGAGTCATTCTGTAACCTGAGGCAAGTTACTTACCACCTCTCTGCCTTCAACTCTCTATATAAACTGAAGAAAATCTAAGAAAATTAATATCTTTCCCCACCCTTTGCTTTTGCTAAGTGCTTTAAAATATTCAGGTGAAAAGTATCAGGTATGTGAAAACCATCGTACACTGGAAAATATTTCCATTGTTGCTAGATTACAGCAAGCTGCAAGAGGAAAGCAACAATTTGACACCGTCACTTTGAAGACAGGGAAAGAAGCGATACTGCTTGAACTAAAAAGGGATTTGTTTTATTTTGTTAATTGCAGTCCTTTTGAAAAATGATACTTAGCCTGCCAGTGAAGTGCTAATTAATGTTAGGATGTGGTACACCATATAATAAAGGTTGCTGTTGAGGAATGTGAATGAAGAAGAAATTGTTCCTGAGGTGTTGATGGGTAAACAAGATTGTTGCAGAGGTGGGCCACGGTTAAGCTTGACTTTGCATTTTTGCAAGCTGTTGCCTTGCTACTTATGTTCATTGTTAGACATTTTCCATGGCAGGAAACCGAGGAACAGAAAAATCCTTCCGTTTTAGCCACCACTAACATTCCTGTTCTGGGCCTTGGATTTTTAGATGCATACGACTTTAGGATAGGAAGGAGCTCAGAGTAGCATCATAACAAATTGTTATGTAATGAACCTTCATCGTTTTAAAAATGTAATTAAGATTCTGTTTCTGACAATGCAATTTTTATTTGGCAGTTTGCATATTTGTCTGATTTTACATGCTACGGTGGCCCCAGATTAATAAAAAGCTTCATACTCACTTGATAATTGTCTGCATTTGTCTTTAATTTCTTCAGGTTTCTTCTCGATCTTTTTTGTTGTTCAGACAGAAACATGCCATATAGTACCTTGTTCAGGGAGTAATTTTGGATTTCTCTCTGCTCCCTAACTGCTTGGGGAAATTTTGTCTATCACAGAGTTTTCTTGCTTTGTATTTATGACTTTTCCCATGTAGACACATGGGTGAGCATTTTGCTGCTGTGTATTGGTAATAGTGTGTGGCACTTTGTGGCAATACCCTCCGTGATTGTCTTCTGCAGCCATCCTTGACTTCTTCACTGCTGGCAGTGGGAACCCCAGGAAACCATGAAATTAAATTGCAAAAACTATACAATTGATTATTGTAACTTTTAAAAGTCTGAGGAAAAAAGAAAAAGAAGTTTACTGCTCATGGATTTTATTGGCTGCATACAAAGCTTCAGAGCTTTCTACACAGCCCTTTCTTATCTCTCTCTCTGTGCAGTCCGCCTCCTTATAACATGAAGAGTGGTGATCCTGCCACTGGCAGATGCTCTGCTTGGATCCAGTCCCTCCTCATTCTGGATATTGGGTGAAATTAGGATTTCTTACATGGCAAGAAGTGCCCCTTGGGCCTTTTCTTTCAGTAGTGCTACCAAATGCATTTGGCTTGGGTAGCTGGAGATCTATTCTGGTCCTTCACTGGACTGCTCCTCTTGCCCACATGTCTCCCTGGGTGTCTTCAGTTGAGCACAGCAGACATCTCAGGATCAACTTCAGATGTGTCCACCAACCATACCAATTCTGGCACATCTAACCCAATGTAAGACATGCTAGTGATGTACTTAAGATAGCACACTGGAATAATAAGCATCCCATGTTCCCAAAATGTCTTAGATTTCATATGACCATCTAAACAGCTGCATGAAGTATTATCCTCAGAGACAGACTTCAAAGGGTGAGAAGGCAAGAAGAGGAATTTAACCAACTGTGACTTCATTGGAGAGAAGCTTGGCTATATTCTCCTGGGAAATTCAGTATGCTCAGTAAGATTTTATTCTCTCCTCTTTTTTTTTTCCTTTTTTTTTTGTATCATATGGGAGGTTAAGCACCAAGAATGTGTCCTTCTAGACATATCAGTACAGTTTGCAGGTAGTGCTAGTATAGGATCAGGCTTTTCAGCAGGTGCTTTTTATTCAGATGTTGGAAAGAAAATCCTCCAGCTGTGAGGATGTTGATATCACAAGCTACCCAAGCAGTACTGAGTTTAATGCCATGACAGAAGCTGCCATTCCTGAGGGCTGAGGGCTGACTCTTACAGGCTGCATTGGGAACCAAGCACATTAATGCTTCCGCAAATCTGGGCTCAACAAATTCACTCCCAATGAACGGAGCTCAGGCTCACCAACCACTACAGGATGTGTTCACTTCCAAGGAAGGTAGACAAATATGAGTAAGAGCAATGAAGGAGGAATATCTTCTATGCTGGAAGGAAAATAGGAGGAAGATATATTGAAATAGCTGGGAGTGCTTACACTCATTACTCAAAGCCAGAGGAAGGAGCTCAGGGTCAAAGGAAGGACACTGAGTCCAATTGAGGGTGTGTGTAGAGAGAGCTTTTGGTTGTCAGCTTGCCAACGTTAGTGTCACCATGCTATCTGCAATCTTCCTTCGTTTCATTAATGAAGTGTCCAGCAGTGCACAGCTGGGTGAGCATATTGGAGACCCTGCTTTGAGTGCACAGTTCAGTACCTTAGCAAACAGCAATGCTCTTGCAGCTGCAATCACTTGGAAAGGAACAAGCTGCAGTCACTTGGAAATGAACAACAGCTTCCACACAGTTACTTTACAATCACCAGCCGTTATGGTGACATACCCCATGTCCCAGCAAAAGACATCTGGCTGGGAACATGGAGCTGGAGCTTATGTGTCTGATACCCTCTGGTGCTTTCTGGATAGACTACATGGTGGCCACAACAGATTTTTCCAGCACACTAGAGATACTTTTCCTGCCAGTGTGATATGCCAGCAGATGAGGAAAAAGGGAAGGTATTGACAATATCTCTTCTAAGAAGAATATTTCACCTGGAAAATGCAGTTTTGATAAATGCAATTGTATTGTGACCAAAATTCTTACCATGCTGAAACTATGTGGTCTTTGGAAGGAAGGAAAGGGATAATATGATTTTGACATACAGAGGTGTTGTATAGTGGATTGCATCTTCTAAAGGATGCTTTAATCCTTTCTAGAAATATTTTGAAATTCTTGTGCCATGACATTTTTAACTCCCTTATCCAAAGGGATAACTTTACAATACAGAAAAAAAAAAAGCATGATAACAATGCTATTGACCAATTTCTCTACAGCCCTACATAGTTTCTTTGTAACCCTGCTGGCTTTAAGTTCCATAGGTTAATAATTTTTGCAACTGCACCATTTGTAAGGTGTGGAGATACGCATTTTGGCAGTCCCAATATTCCAGTGTTGCATTATATTTCATGTGGAAAAGCAGAACTTTCCCAGATGCGTAATCACAGAATTTTGTGATTTTTGAGATTTACCTTAATATGGCCAAAGCAAAATTATACTGATCATAAGCAATTGTGAAATCTTTTTGTCAGCATTGAACAGAGTACAGAAGTACTCTTTTCTGCAGTCTCCAAAGGATCATTAGCTATTTTAGAAAACACAAATGTCTGAACAAAACTCTCAAAAAACAGAACTTGGGCAAGAGCTCGTTTTGTTTCCAAAGTCTCTCTCCACTTCCCATACACATTCAGCCCACTTCTGGATATATATTTAAGGCAGAGTGAGCTTCAGTCTGTTTGTACAATGAAGTTGGTAAGAGGCAATCGTTCATTCAGTGACAAAATTCCACCCCTAGAATATCAGCTATGAAAACAGCTAATATGATAATTAAATTATTTGAAAAGATACCTCATAAAATGAATAGTTTCACATCAACTCAGTAATAAAAGCAATCTTACTTTCAGAAAGTGCATTTTATCTTGAAGAGTTCCAGAGCCTCCACAGCTGCCAACACTTTGCACATGTCCAGTCATACATCACCGCCCGGTGAAAGGCACTCCTCTCCACATGGAGGACAGCCAGCTTTTGGCGTGATGTGCACTGTAACCCACTGATGACAGGGGAACTGAAAGCCAGTTTCAGAGTAGGAACTGCATGACTGTTATCAGTGCTGTTTCTCAGAAAGGTTGTGCTGGTACAACCGGAGCCACTGCAGAGGCCACGTGTGTACCTTATGCTGGGTCACTGGCATTCAAAGCTCTGTCTTTACACGAAGACTCTTTGAGCATTCATTTGTATGCAGCTTGTTGGACTTCATTGATCACAGCCTGGATATGAGCATTTCTCCCAGTCTGATGGGATTCCTGATGGGGTTACAAAAATCTGCAACCTGTCACTTAATCTAGAAGAAATCAAAAGGAATCTGAAGAAATGCTTTAACTCAAGACTTTTTTTTTTTTTTCTCTTTTTACAATAAGAAGTGGGGAGGTTGCCTACCTCTCTGTTAGATAGGAGTCCCAAAGACTACCTCCTGGAACAACACCATGACACAGTGCCACCATATTTTTCCACCTCTGCTTTTCCTCCTTTGAAAATACACTTTCATAGCTCTCTTGGTTGAAGGAGAGGAGCACCTCTCCAAACTCCTCATCCAGAGAGTAGATAGTGTCTGCTCAGACACAACGGTGTACTCATCATGCCTTTGGTGAGCCTTGGCTTGGCAAAGGTCTAATTTTATCAAGAATTATGTTAGTGATTCATAGTGATGCTTCAGATTGCCTTTCAGTGAGGAGCTCCATATTCATAGCCAGGATATTCTCCTGTTGCTACATATGACTTTCACAAGTGCAATGAAAGGAAAAGGAGAAATAGATATCAGCATTTCCCTGCTTTTCCAGCTTTGTCCATTCTGTTTACCGATTCTTTTCATCCCCCTATTTTTGTAACGTAAGCAAAGGCACTTGTATGAGGACTTTACAATATTGCTGTAAACTGAGATCTGGGGCACCACATTCGTTCCTACAGAGGAATGACCTAAAGGTGGTGAGTTTGGATGTGTCTGTCTTAGACATCTGCATTTTCACGCTCACTAGAACAGGTTCTTGTGAAAATTGTTGCACTGTTCCCACTCCTTCAGGCTAGTATTTTTCTTGATCGCCCTCACGCCAAATATGCACACAAAGCCACATTTCCACTGGTGGTTTTTTTTTTTTAAGTTAGTCTTGCGGAGAACAAATCATTTCTGCCTGTTGCATCCACATACTGTGGGTAAAGATGAGTACAGAAATGTAACTGAGCGACTACTTATTATCCTGCTGTAACTGTATCTCAGAGGTAGACAAATGCCTTAGGCTTAGATTTTCTAAAAATTTACGTGTATCAAAAGGGATCTTGTACAGGCAAAAAGCAGCAAGTTGATTTTTCCAAGAGCAGCTTGCCATTTTAAGCAGTTGTTGGCTTAATAAGTGAAATAGCTTAGGGCTATATGCATGCCATAATGATTGCATTTTGTAAGAAAAGACTGTGCCTATGGGTCTCAAAGTTTCACAGCCAAGACTAGTCATATTTGTGGTCTTTAAGTCGCAACCCCAAGCTATTCTCACCACCATAGATAAGGGGTAGCTGATCATAGAATAACACTGATTTTAAAGTAAGTAACCGCAGCAAAATTAAAATGACCTAGTCAAGTAATACAAAGAGTATATGATTGACAAGATAGCTGTTCTTTGAAATGTACTGCAGGCAGTAAATAACACCTATGCCCATAAGCTATTTTCTATCTTCAAGCCAAGGATAATGATCTGGCATCTGTCCTTCCTTAGTGAGGCTTCAGTTCTGAAATCTGCAGCAACCCCCTCCCAAATGCCTCTGGAAATGGTAGTGGTGGTGTGCTCGTGGATTGTAATTATATCACAGGACTCTCTTTTTTTTTTTCAATAGCATTTCTCTCTAATGTAAAGAGCTGCACAAGGCTGAAATGGCAGGTTTCATCTCTTATGCTTACGCTGAGGCAGATTTAACTTGCATTTCCTTGGGATGGCCAGTGAGACAAGGAAATGCAATAGCAGCAGGTCCAATTTCTAATTTATCTTCTTCCCAACATAATTCAAGGGGCAGCTAAGGTTTTGTTGAACTGCAGTCTAGATAACTTTTCCTAACGCCGCAGGATTCAAACAGCTGACAAGCTTTTCAGCACAACCCTTTTCTGTCAAATAAAAAAATTGACTGTACACAGCTCGGACGCGTATGATTGGGGTGTATGTACACAAGGTATGTATTCTGTGCAATGCGATATAGGCTGTGGTCTATGTGTATTGTGGCACGAAACACTGGGCGTTTGCAAGATGCCTCAGACCTGCTACATGACTGCTTTTTATTTGGAAGGGTTTTTATTTCAGTTATTGCCTTACCAGAGCCAGGGAATGGCTACAGAAAATAAAGGCTGGAGACCATCTCTGTTCCTTTTTTCTGCTGAAGTAGCTGCAAGGCATTGCTTGCCACTATAATATTTCCATCCAGTGCCCTGTTACGTTGCATGGTGCAAATATAATCGCATAGGAGAGTGACCTCTTCCTACCCAGACAACTGATGCACAACGGTGAAGAGCACTTTTGTCCATGTCACTGGCTGAGTCCATGGTCATGACAGGATCTGCCTGTGGCACTTTGGCAGCACTTCCAAGCACCTGAACTGCAAGACCATTCTGCTCTCAAAGAAGCAATAGGAATCCAGAAACGCTAGTAAAACATGGGATCTTTGCCTTTTTTTTTCCCCTGGTATATGTTGGAATGCAATCTGATGAACAGAAAGCTCTTGGAACATGTCAGATGACTTTGTAGAAAGCAAAATGCTCCCTCTTTCAGGACTGGTATGTTTTCTGATGTTGTTGTGGGTCTTTTTCCTTCTTTTTTTTTTTTTTTAAAGAAAAAATGAGAATTGTAACTTCCTTTACACCAGTACATTAGCATAATACGTTCCTGCCTTCAGGTATTGTATGTCATTGTTATGAGTACATTTTGACATCTCTCACACTTCCAGCACTCCAAAGATCCATGACAGAGCTGAATGAAAACTTTTTTTTGACTTGGCAGGAGCAGTAAGAACACATAAAACCTGCCAGCTGTCAAGGATGTAAATGGTGATTTTGTTTCACTTTTTTAATGAATTAAAGCAGGATTGAAATCTGTCCAAAGACAGCATGTTTGGCCTTGCAAGGAAAGAAAAAAATTGAAAGGGAGAGGTTTTTTTTTTTTTCTCTTTTGGCATTTATGCTCAATACAGTGTTTATTCTTGGTAGCACGGTATAGGACAGAGCTACTCTACTGAAATAGCCACGGCCATCAGGCTCAGACACCTTAGCAGGGACTGCTTTTGAGGAAGCATTTGAAGGATCAAAAAAAAAGTCTGTGCCTTATTTCAAGATGGACACATGAAAAATGCAGAACTCATCACTGTTTTGGAGACAGGTGGCAGCAAATAGCTGGTAGAAATAATATTGCATGTTAATTACAGTATCATTGACTATCATTGGAGGAAAACTAAATTTGGAGGGCATCTTCTTTTCTTCTTAAAAATTATGATTTTTGTTATCTTACTGATGGTGCTTTTCTGGGGTTGGTGCAGGGAGGATCTTTCATTTGTAGGGATGGCATTTGAAACATTCTTTAGCTTTGAGTGAGGTTGTTCTCTCTGGTTTTCTGGTCTCAAAGTCTAAAAATTGTATGGTTTTGAACTTCTGGGAGATGTCCGGAGTGTTCATACTTACCCTGTGAGATCTGGCACCCCTCTCTGTGGAAAAAAAAAGGCTGCTGTTCTGAGCTCATCTACATTGCATGCTCTTAACCTACATTTCCTGCTATTGAAAAGTTACCTCCAAAGCTTTGTTGGGAAAAATGGTCATTTTATAAATTGTCTGCAATTTAACTCCCATTTTCTTTCTTAGCTTCTTAAATTTTGCACTTCAAATACCTTTGACCATTATCTATGATTCGAGATGATTGTTCTGCTCATGAGTGGGACATTACATGCTCGTACATCTTTTTATTTGGTTACTCAGATTGCACATGTAGATGCACACCTACTCCTCTAGTGAAGTCTTACTGTATATCACATGTACACAAGAACACAGTGCACACCTTTCTATATATGGGCATACTCCTCTTCGGAGGTGAAAATATAGTAAAATATTTGCCAGGAGCTTTGACTTTCAGTCCATGGTTTCTGCCAAGGATTTTCAGATGATGTCCCATTCAAGAACTAGCTGATTTCAGATCATAATTTCAAAGCTCTTATGCGGTTATTGGTTATGCAGGCTACCTCAATACCTTAAAAACTGAACTGCAGTTTTAACACCAGCAGGGATAAATGAAGCTGGTTCTTTCGGAAAAAGTAGCACCCCACATCAGAATAATTTCATATTGGCTGATGTCCTGTACCAAAGATCATCCTGGAAACACAGTTCAGCTTTGGAATTGGGTCAAGCCCAGTGCAAGCAAATCTTGAATAATTTGAGCTGAGCTCATCTTTTGTGCAGTGCAGAAGAGGCTCCTGTGTGCCTGACAAGAGGTTCATGGAGTAGGTGAGCTCTTGCAGCTCTTCAAAGATTTACAAACATGCTTCAGTTTATGCCTTGTGAACAAACCTATTAATTCAATGTGACTTCTCAGGGAAGTCAAGCCCAAGCTGTACTTCAGTCAGATGGTTTAGACAAAATAAAAGTGAAGAACTTTGTTCAGACAAAACAAAAGAGAATCATAACTTCTTCCCAAAACTCAAGAGGAACCTGAATTTCTGAAGAAAAAGTGTACTCCCTTTTCCTCCCCTTGCCTCTCTCCCAGCCTCCTAAAACCTTGGCACCTACTCACTTTAGCTGAAACAGAAAGGCTCTTCTCAGATTTCCAGACAGTCTTCAAGTAGGAAGTATAGAAAATCTTGCAGGAAAGCCTAATCTTATGAGCTTTCCAGGCAGATTTTCTGAATAAAGAGAGTCTTACACATCTCAGTTATTTACTAAGTCTTCTGAGAACCTTCCATCCCCAGCTTTAATATAATTGTTGAGACAAAGCGTGTAATTACAGGATGAAAGGCTGCTAAACCCTACAACCACTTCAGTAAATTTTGTAGGATTGTAGGTGATCAGAAGTATATTGAAAGCCAGAACCCTCCTCGCCTTTCCTGGAACAGAGATCTTCATTAACAGCAGCGTGCCAGTTAATTGCAGCACTTACATGAAAGAACAGAGAAGGGTAGCCCGACACAAAGAAATGTGGCAGCTCAGTAGTCAGACATAAGTTGGGGTGTTTTCCTCACTTGGAAGCAGTTGTGCACTTTGAGTAAAGATCCAGATCCAGCTCTCGTTTAGCGTCACTTACCTCTGGCTCTGAAATGGGGAGAACCTACTCGCAGAAATGACTCCAATACCTCTGCCCAGGTGGCAATGCAAGCAAGGGAGATGAGAGGAATGAAATCCCTGCTCTCATTTTTCAGGTCAAGTTCTTCTCCCACTCACTCAGGTCTGGGGGAGCTTCCCCACCCTAAGAGACTTCCCCAAGCTGGGAAGAGGCATGGCTACCTCCATCCGTGCTCCCAAACCCCACGCCAAGGGAGTTGGGTGCCGAACAGCAGCTGTGGGGCCACAAAATACAAACCCATTCATAAAGAAGTGAAACAAAGGGAGTTAGGCGCTTAAATCTTGCTGATCAGTGGTGCCCCAGGGCCGAGACCACCCCGCACCCTCCCTTGCTCCTGGCACAGCATATTTTATGCCACCAACAAACCAGCCTTGGCTGAATGTGGTGCAGGGAATAAGTCAATGGTGATTATTTACTCACCTGCCACAGCAGTAATTTGCCCTATATTATGAAAGTTTTAGGTTTCCCTATGTATTGAAGGCAAAAAGCCCCTGATTATGACGCTTGGGTTGTCACTGTCAATGGAAAGAAGGTGCACGGTGTTTAGCCTTGCTTCATTTCATGGAGCTGTGGCACTTAACCATGCTTAATCCCTCTTAATGAACACTTTGCTGATGCAAATCAGCTTCCAGATCTCTTTTTAAAGCAAAATACTGAAAAATCTGTTGAGAGGCTGTGACTCTGTATGATAGATATGTATGACTCTGTGTGATAGATACGGCTGACATAAAGAGTGCCCTATAAAGGTGAGTGAAAAATGACTTGAGCTAAAAATATGCTTCTGATAAGCTCAGGAAGATGTTTCAGAGGTGAATGTTTCTGAATTTTTCATTTTGTTATTATGAAAAAAAAGCAATCTGATCCTACTCTTTTCTCCAAAAATAGTTCAAAACAGAGGCACACTAGCACTGTTTTCAAATAGGGCTTTCCTGTACTTCAGACTTTCTTTCTAGAGGCAGGAAAGTACACAAAGTAACACTGACTGCTTTGCCAGTTGGAAAACATTTAGAAAGTGCGAGAATGTGGAGGAAAAAAAAATCACATCCTTAAGCTTTGTCACTATTTTTCGGCTGGAAAAATATTGGAAAGCAGAAAGACATTTCTTTTTTCATACATTCTTGGTTTGTTGAATGGTTCCATAGGAAAACTGCTGTCTATTAGGGAAGAGCCTCAACTGAGAACAGAGTTTTCAAGCACTCTGTAATCACATGGCTCGGTATAATTTCTACACAGTGATTAATAAACAAGGCATTTATCAGGCTGGATATTTATACCTAAATAAAAGATGCTAAAAGAAAGACAGTGGCAAGGTAGGCCTTTTTACCGCAATAATTTTCCATTTTTGCTGTGACTAAATTTTAAAAATGAGTAGTAAGTAAGCACTTGCATACAAACATGAGACAAACATTTCTTTCTTAAGACCAAGGTCACTTACAAAACAACATTTCAAATATTTTCGAGAGCAGGATAATGAGCAGCACATACAGCAAAAGCAAATTTACAGCTTGAATAATTTATTCACTGACTTTTGGGGCTCATTTTTCAATCTCTAATAATTCTCATTTTATTGTTTTTAATACTTTTAAAAGTTTGTTGGGAGGCTTAATCAATTAAAATCTCACATCATTGCATAAAAATTTGACTTCCTTAACTGATGACCTTCTCCACCATCATCCAGCTATGCTTAGTGACCCTTCCCACTCTCAGTGGCAATTATCCTAATCAAATAGTGTTTGGGATAGTCTGGAGAGTTGAGTGACTCAAATGCATTTTGCATATCGTTTTGCTCAAACCACTGTTTGCAAATTATTGCACAAGGTGCTATGCTTTCGCCTTACTCTACCAGAGGCTGTTGCTTAAAAGATCCAGTTCCTGTAAAAACAATCATAGGTCAGAAACTGAAAGAGTGATGGAAAGACCCATTTTAGTCATGTATTTTTTGGCATGGAAGCACTGAGAGTGCATAATCTGTATAAATGTTAGCTTTCTAAATAAACATAACCTCTGATTGCATGAAAGCAGGGAATAAAGTTGAAACTTGTTCCCTCCATTAAGCAACCCTTCAAAACTTTCAGTGCTTGTTTTGTTCTAAACAGACATAAATCTTGACAAACAATAATAAACAAATAGCAACAATAGTAATGAAGCCAACACAGCTACCACAGGCTCTTCACCTTGTTCCTGTCTGCGTGTGTAGATGTATTTTCCTGCTACACAACCTAGACTTCAACATGCACTGAGGAGATGGTGAGGTCTACAGGCACGTATCTGTGTAGCTATTTCATGTGATGTGATGTGGTGTGTGTCAAGTATTGCTGTGCCGCCAAGCAGTACTGTGGACGGGGTTGAATTTCATCCGTCGCTACTTGTGGGATTTTTTTGATGATGTAAACTTCCCGCTCTGGGTCTATGAAGGTTGTACGCTTTTGGCAAAAAACAGCTGCTAACAGTAGTCACTGTTCAGTAGTTTGTCCAGTTTTGACTCATCTCAAAATTGCAGTAGTCTAAGTAGGACTTCTATTTCTTGTTGCTATTGTGATTCATCATGATGTCACTAACATATGTAAGGAGTTTTTAGTATAAAAAGGACAAATGGAGCATTCCGCTTATGTGCTTAAAATAGCCTGGAAAGTAAAGAGGAAAAAAATAAAATTGATCCACCGAGTGCACAGAGTGTTTTTGAAAGAGATGAAAAAAATGGAAAGTTGTTCTGTGTATCATGCTAGAACTGCCTTAAAATCCAGCTTACCCCAGCCATACGTTAAGGAAGGGAAAACATTGTGGATGAGAGGGCACATAGGTAGGCAACAGTTTTCGATATTGAAATGCAGCTTAGCTGTGGGATCTGCTCCACTTCTTCCCTCTGCTTTCTTAATGCACAGATGTAATCTTGCATAACACAGGCCAGCATTTCTAGGACAAAGTTTCTCATTTTAACCAGCTTTATAAAATTAAGTAAATCAGAATGAATTCAATACTTTCACTGGGCAAAATTTAACTAGCTGATAAAGTACACTCTACATCAAGAAGGCATGATTTCTGTGCACCCAACAATAGAGACATGCTTCTTCTGGAGAAGCAGGATATTTCGTTTTTAGTGTAGATGCGTTCTACATCACTCAGTATTATGTTCGAGCCAAAGATATAGTATATGGCTATTTTCCTAAAAAGCACTAAAAAGATTTACTGCGTGTCACATAATGCTAAAACAATACAGAGTTACACCTGCCATTTTAAAATGACTGTTTTTTTGTTTTTTTTGCCTGGGTTGCAAATGGCTGCTGGAGCATGAATCTTAGCTGATGAGCATACATTAATTTTCCTCCTGGTGTGTAAAGACATCAGAGCCAAGTCAGGGAACCTACATTTAAGTATCTCAGCGCTCACTTTGTAGTGTTCACAAACTGCCTATCAGAGATAAGCATCATACTCCAAAAAGAAAAAAAAGTACACATAGTTCATTCAAAAATGACTTTCAAATGACTACAGTAAAGTTTCAGTCCCTTCAGCATGATTGACGTGCAAGAATCTGTTCATGTTCTGACACAAGTATAGCCTGATGAAGTTATCCCTTTAGTGGTCACAGAAGGTCATCTCTTGTTTCTTCACTTCTTTGTAAATATGGCCTTAGGTAGCTCTCCTCCCACTTTTGTGTTTACACATGATTTCATAGTTTATTAACAATTTGGTGGCTTTCATTGTGCTGTGGCTTTTTTTTGTTGACTGCCATGCAGGCTTTGCCAAACTGTGCCTTGATCTGCAACTGTGAAAGAAGGGACAGGGGTGAGGACAGAATGTGACCCATGCTCTCTTCTTGTCACGCAGAAGATGTGCAGAAAGAAAGGGATAAGGATTAGCAGACAGAGCCTGTTGCTCTGCTCCCATTCAGCTTGCAGAGCCAGTGACGCTGTGGAGCATACCGATCCCTGGTTTTAGCTCTACCAAGCCCATAATCCCCTCTTAATTCTTCCCAGCAGAAGCAACACTTGAGGAGCCTGTCGCTGTCTCACCCAGCAGACAAAGAGGCCTTTCGGACAGGAGTGCTGCACAATCTTCCCTTTTCTGTAAAACAGGATAACAGCTAATGTCGCTGAGTTTTGCTTACTTCCAGAGATATATAAGTAGGGGATTCCCACAAAGTCACTCAGGGCTGTTAAGAAAGGTAAAATAAAGCAGAGTGAAGTATACCTTCACTGAACAGCTAACACGCTGTAGCTATGCAATTTACAGCTAAAGTCAATGGAAAGCAATACAGTGCCATTCATTTTGTAAACAAAGCCTTTATATAATGCTTGAATTCCCCGAAAACTGCAATGTATGCAAGTTGTCACCACTTGAGTGTCTTTTCATTGGCCACTTGGTGTTACTATAAATCAGAGCATGGAACACTCAGCTATCAGCTATCTTGATAGCATTTCTTGACTTTTTCTTGTTTAAAAAAAATCACTTGAATATGTGAAATGCCAAAAATCTCTAAAGGCATTTGTAACATTTCAGAAAATATTCTGAGACTCTTCTTAGCATGGAAAACTGCATGCATATCATTAATAAAACATGATTAAACGTCATTTTCTCTGAATTAAGTCATATTTTTCTTTTTTCTTTTTTTTTAAGTAGAAAAGATATTTAGATGAAAACACTCCATTCTATAGATGACTTGAAAGTTCAAAATTGCCCTGGAGACCTTGGTTTCAGCCAAAGCAGATGCTGTAATAAAATTACACATACAAATACTTTAACAGGTTGTTCCAATATCCTAAAACTGGAACGCTATTTATTGGAAACTCCCTACCTTTGGCAATTCTCATCAGTTGCTATAATAAATACTGAATTTTCTGCAGGCATAGTGTTCACTTCGTAGAAGCTCTGAAAGCATTTGTGAATTTTTTGCATTGTCTTCCAATAGCCACCAACCTAAAGAGCAGTCATAAATCCATCCTTTATCCTTGTTTAGTTATTAAATGTTTCTGTTGGATCTGTTTCCGAGACATTTGAACTTTTCAGATGCAGCTTTAGTCATTTGTAACACATGCTAAGTTAATTATATACACTTTTCTATTAAAGGATTTCAATAAACTTGAAGGTATGATGGCACTGCAACACTCTGTAAGCCCCCAAAATCCTACTTAAAACTACCAAACTTTTTTTACGTAACTCATAAGCACTTCCTGGCTTATGGGGTGCTTTGACCATGTCTTGATCTTGTTCAGAAACTGAAGTATATTTAAAGAATATATATTATGCATTGTGTCTATTGCTCTTACAAACAAAATTATATAGAATGTAGACTTTATCCTCATAATATACAATATGAAATATAGTAATAAAAATATACAGAACGAATGCTTAATCTGGCAACATTTGGACGATAATTTTTTACCAGTGAAGGTGTAGATCTAGTGCTACAGGAAGAACTTTTTCGTCTAGCTTATTTGTTTAACCAAACTGGCAGAATTTAGGGCAGTGTAAACCAGTGTAGCTGAAGCTATGCTAGAGTGTTTGCCCTTTCTGTTACAGTGAACGTGGAGCAGAAACACTTTCAAATGCAGATCAGTCCTCAGGGCTCTGAGGCTTTCACTGATAAAACCAGGCCTGGGATAACTAGTGAACCTGTAGGAAGATCCTGGTTGAATTTTGCCTTGGACACCAGCACTAAATTCTCCAGAAAAGCTCTGTTTGTCAGATTTGTCAAGTCCTAAGATCAAACCCTGCGTTTCAGAGATATCTAATCGGAAGACTAGTGGAAGACAGCTGTTGTGAAAGACCCAGTCCCAGGGAAATCAGGTCTAAAAACTGTCAACAAGAGAGTAAGCCAGGTGGCTTAACTTTTGCATTTTATTTTTTTGAGTCTGTGAACCTATCATTTAAATTACATTATTTTATTTTATGGGACTTCAGTAGGTCATCTAGATATTTAGACCAATTTTAAAAAGCTAATAGTTGTGTGGTATTTCAATGTTAAAAATCTCAGTATGTCTATAATGTTTTCCTTCATGCCATTATTTCTCACTGACAGGTACAGGGAGGTTTTGACACTGTTAATATAACATAGGGTGTTAATCTTATAATCGCCCTGTCAGCACTTTGTGTCAGGGTGTTAATGACCACCTTTCAGCCACTCAGAGTTGACTGCCAATAAAAATAGTACCGGCACCTATCCAACCAGCAGCTATTCAGCTACTTTGCTTTTTCCCCAAAGAATAAATAGAAAATTTCACTAGCCATGTGGCTATAAAGACGTTCCTCTCTACTTAAACATTTCCTTTTCCTTCTCTGCACCCGCTGGCAGAAAAAACAACTTTGACACTGAGCCTTTTTAATGTATTTTGCATGCTTTATTTTAAAATGTACAAATTACTTCTCAAGTTTTAAATAAACATAACACCTTGGACAGGATAAAAGCTGATTTTTTAACAGCAAGAGGCACACTTATTTGCCAGTTCTTTGCTATATAAATATATAACCCAAAGATAAATGCTGTATGTTTCTGTAATTTCTCAACGGTTGAGATGAGCCCGTATTTTTGTCTCTGCACAGGAGAGACGCTTTTCCAGCTTCCTGGCAGAGAATTGCACAATTCCAGATGACTTACTTTATACGCCTAGAGGAATTTTATTACACAAATAACAAAGGGAGACAAAGAGAGGAAGAGAGAGAGCACACACTCAAAATAATAAACAAAGAATAAAAAACATTCCTGCAATTGTCCATAGGGATTCCAGATGCGGCTCCATCCCTCTGCAAGTCCTGGCTGTGACTTCTTTGGACTGCTTCACAGACTGCCTTAGACCGCTTAGAAAATCTCACCCTCATTTCTGCTGAACCTCCTGGGATACTCAGGAACTTTTGTGCACAGTGACACCGTAATTGCCATAATATACGCTGACGTGCTTTCTGAAAGACACAGACAAAATCCATACAAAATGAATTGGTCTGCGATATTACGGCTCACAACAGGGTAGATTTCTGTCACATCGCTCTCAGCTGAGTTCCTTCAAGAAGCCCATTGCCCTAAAGCTGTGGTCCTTTCGGCCTAATGCAGTCTCATGATGAATTTCCTCCCCATCCTGTTTACCATGTATCTTCCACCATTGGTATTTAGGGTATTAATCACAAATCCCATGAATGCTTAATTTAAATACAATTGTGGGTTAACTTGCAAGAATGTGTAAGAGGGCCAACCAGCAAAAGAAAAGCAATATCAGAACTATGATGAAATCCCATATTGCAGCCAGTTTGCTGCTCTTACTATCTTGTTGGGTTTGTTTGGTTTTTTTTAACTTAAATTCTTATAGGTTTCTTTTAGTCAAGTGACGTGGCTGATTGGCCGGGGCTGCTTCCAGCCTCATGTGCTATCCATCTGGATTTTATATGCATCGCCTTTTCCCAACTGAAAAGAAGCAGACGTACTACACAACTAATTAGAACTCAGTCCCAAAAAAGTAACATTTTGTTCCTAGAGAAAAATTTGTTTCTCATGTGGGATTTTAATGCAGACCAAAAAAAGTAGCAAAGCGTAAACAATCACCAGTTTCCATGTCATACAAAGCCAAAGATGCAGTCAAAAATTATTTCCATATTAAAACAAACAGAATTTACTTAGCATTTGCTTGCTATATTTTATAGTAAGCAGGAATGCTGGAATTCCTATTACCTTGGATGCACAAAGACATTCCGTATAGCAATAGATAAGAAATTGGGTTTTTTTTCTACAGTCCATAGTATTTACTGTGCTGTGCAATACTAAAATAAATGTGAAAGGTCAGACACTCAAAGCACATCAGGATCTGCTTTGTCTTGCTTGCTACAATCAGTCATTAATACAGAAAATATCTACTATTAATTTTGTAAATGAAATAATGGAATTTGATTCTAAATGCAAGGGGGTATAAGAAGATCCGTCATTCAGTTCAAGAAAAACGCAGTCAGACAAGCACCCTGTACTGAGATTATCACTTGATGCAAGTCACAGTGGCCACCGGAAGGTGGTCTGCCAGTCCCTTTAAATAGATTAGCTATCATCCAGCCTATCATGTTTCACTTCTGCAAAATCACTCATTAGTGTAAATCTAAATATTTGTGTAATTGCAGTTAAACCAAAGGGAAGGCACTTTCACATATATTATTACTTCAAAGTGCATGCACCAGCACGGATATAGAGTCATGACTTAGTTAATTTTTTGTAGCTTTTCTAGCTACAAAAAAAATCTTCTGTCACAGAGGAATTTGTGACTGCCACTGGCTTGCTGAAGAGGCTTTTCATTCTATTTCAATCTTGATTATTTGCTTTGATCATCTGAACTGAGATAGATGCATCTGAGCTCACAGCACTGACCCTATCATCTGTGGAGCAGTGCAAGATTTCTGTTTGCATCACAGTGAGTTCTTGTATGTCTCCTCTTGCAGTGTGATCCAAGAAACGTTTTCTCCACCACTTCACAAATATTTGGTGTGACAATTCACAGTTGGCGAAGTCCAGGCTTATTTATCCCAGTAGTATTCCTCAACTTAGAGCACAGCTGACTGTTAGGGCACTGGAGGTCTATCACCACTTAAACTGAGTGACTAGTTTATCTCACGCTGTTTCTCTTATTTTACCTCTTCCTGGGGACTCATAAAAATACCTGTACGTGGCAGAAGGGAGGAACTTCACCATCTTCAACAAGAACATTGAGTCAGCTGGTTGGATGGTGAACACAGATTCATATCTGCACATATGCATATACGTACACTCATGATGTGTATAGAAATGGCAGGGACGGGGGGGGACAGGGGGGTGGAAGCGGTAGAAAGTGAGAGAGAACAGCCCTTCCACCTGCAAATCCCAGTGCACTATAAATTGGTCACGTTACCCAGGTCTGCCTGGCAGGCAGTGTTCACATCCCAGTCATTAGCTGCACAGGGATTTCAGAGTCTCACGTGTTGGTAAGGCTGAGCAGGTCACTATAGTTCAAAACAAAGAGGTCCAAGACTCCTATCCAAACAGCTGTGGTTCATATTTGAATTTTGGCCTTGTGGACTATAAAAACCTCAGACCCTGTGCTCCCCAAGGAAGTCTTGCATAAGCTTTGGTCTCAATTAGCAGAGCATAGAGAAAGTAAAAGGTCCAGACTTCAGCTGACCTTGGAACACTGAAAGTAAATGGTCAAGCCTCTCTTAGATATGTGTTTATATATAACTCATGTTAACAGTAATGGGACTAACATGTGCATATTAAGGGTCAGCTATAACCCCAAAGTAAGCAAATTAGGAGAAGCCAAGAACAATCAAATTTTGTTATATTTTAGAATTTTGCCAGAACAATAGTTATTCCAGAATTATTTTATAGGTTAAGCAAATCTGTCCATCTGCAGTGGGATTTAATCTTCCCAACAAAACTTGGTTATTTACCAGGTTTTCAGGGGTCTAGTTCTGATAAGTGAAGCAAGTCTCCAAGAACTCTTGTGCAAAAAGGAAGCAGCTGTTTGCAGAGATGAGACATTACGGTTAAGGAAACCTCCTGGGAGCATTATGACAGGCACAATACTTACAAACTGCAGAGATGTGAGAAGGAGGGAATGTCATTTAATTTTGTGATCTCTTCTGCCTGGTGGGAAAGTGGTTTTGGAAGAGTGGCAAATTCATATGAATTTGATTTGACAGTTCTGAGGACAGAAGTTCTGCATTGACAGCCTGGGTGGTGCTAACACAAATGTGCCCCTTTGCACTTCATTGCTGGCATACAGAGAACACTTCTAGGGAAGAGACATGTTCACCCCCCTTGTCTTTAAACTCTTGGTTGTCCCTGAGCCTTCAGTTAGCAGTTATTTTGGAGGAGTTTGTTTGTAGGTATTGACATTTTGTCAGTAAAATTTGGACTGAGGCCCCTAATGCTATTTCCACGAACTACCAATCAATATAGCCATCAGTTGGTCACAGCTTTCAGTTGCCACCAGCCTGTGTTTGACCAAATTGGCTAAAAGGAGGGCTGAGCTCCTCATGGTCAGCTGTGGGATTCAGCCACAAGCTGAATTAGCAGATTAACAGACACTGCATGGTCAATTCCCTGATGAATCTACAGAAAACACAGCCAGACCCAGCAGCCCATCATTTATACCTCAAGCCATCCAGTCTCCTTGCTGTCATTCCCCAGAGAGATTGTCAACATCAGCATATGAAAAATATAGGGGCAAGAGTGGACTTGTGCTCTTGACTGAATTATTGCTACGAGACTTGTAGGCTAGCAGAGTCTATTTTCTGCAGGACTTCACAGGATGACTGGGGAATAAGAACGCTGTCTTCTGTCTCTTTGGCAGAAAGGTGCTGTAAAGAGGAAGATATTCAAGCCAATAAATATCTCCAGAAATATAAGCCAAAAAGAAAACTAGCTGTTTCTCTGAGACTATATGGCTGTCCACATACTTCTAAAACCATATGAAAGCTGACCCATTCACATGTGAACTCAACACACGCAAAAAAAAAAGAACACGCCCCAGAAAAGGAAACACAGTGATTGTGTGACCTCAGGAATCAATAAAGCCAGGGAAGTGTCTGCTTTATCTCCATCTGTGTTTGGAACCGGATGAAGCGGAAGATAGGAGCAGGTTCAACAGGTATTTATGATATCTCTGGGAAAACAGAAAGCTTAACTACAGTTATCATAGGAGAAAACACTACAGATGATTCTTGGTAGCTTCATTTTCCCTGAATTTATCAAGTTATCTGTTTTAGACCTTTGGTAGAAAAGCTGATTATAGCTAGGACTTTTTTTGTAGCTAATAAGCTACAGGAAGCAAATCAGAGAGCAAGTGCCAATAAAAACTGTGACCTGCACATTTTAGGCAAGAGTTGGCTGGCTTTGCTTGTGGCATAGCCTCCATCTGGCTGTCCATTTAATAGAAAACATGCAATGCCCTTAAAAAAATAAATGCCTCTATTTGAATGAAAAGCCCCTGGAGGAGATGATTTAAAACAAAGCAGTACCTAGCATCAAGGATGCTGAAATACCTCAAATAAACAGCAGTTTAGTCAGCGTATAAAGACACACATATGGATACACATAGATACATCTCTAGGTTTTCAATTTCCCTTTCAGCTCTTTCCAGGGTCCCACACTCCACTCCTTCCATCTGCATGGGCTTTAGATACCACTACTTGTGTCACACGTTCTGTAAGGAACAGCATTTTCCCTGTAAGCCTTTATTATTGTTGGTACTGAGATAATACTTAGCTTTTCCAAATAAAACATAGGTTCTGCAGAGCTAAACAGCTAATATAGACAGCTAGTGGGGTAAAGGTCATATCTCAAAAATCTTCAAATATGGCTGAGATTGTTGTTTATGATTTTTGTTCAGAACATGTCAGAGCGTGTGGTAGCTGAGGATGAAACAGTAATAAGGAATGTGAGCTCATTCATTTAAAATTACTTACCATAATAATTTATACTTTTGATCCCAACTATCTAGGCAATACCCCACATTACTGATCCATATTTAGTGCAGACAACAAGCTTCTTCCACATTCAGAGCTCTATCAGATTTGTGCAAAGAAGTAACCTGTCCTTAGGAGACCAGCACCCTTTTGAGATTGGTGACAAAGTTATCACCTGCTTAAATGTTTCGCAGTGAGGTGAGCATTCATACAATCCTTGATCAAGGCCATCAGTCCAAGAAGTCATTTCTTAAATGAATCAATGTCTAATATTTTTCTGAAAAGTAATAGTCTAGGAAATAATAGTCAGAAAGCAACTTTACCTGTAGGAGAATTTCAACTTAAACTGTTGCAGTTATTCACAGCAAACATTATTGGGCAAGCCCTTGGTGCTGTTCTTAAAGGCTTTTTTAATGAATTTGTTTATTTAAAGAGAGAACATAGTCTTTTGAGACTATGACTTGGAGAAGGAGGAACTATCTCCAGCTTTGCCAAGCACTGTGATCATGAAAAGGTCAGTCATTCCCTTTTCTTTCCACTCCCCTTCAGCTGTTCTTCTGCGTTAATGGTTTGGTCAGGCCTATGAGACACATACTAACCAGGTAATACTTCTAATTAATTTTTCAGCCAGTTGGAAGAACTTCTGTTCTGCTCCCTCGATAATCACTTTCTTATGTGTTAGCGATCATTCAAATCATGTTATAGTTTCAGGCTGGTTGTGATGCTATTAATTTTGGCATTAATAAATGGTTTTCCAAACAGCATATACAAATAGGGAAACAGTTATTTCTTCCACGTCAATGAGAACAGAACGCAACTTACTTGAATGTGAATTCTCATATTTAATCCATTCAATTTAGTTACATGATCACATAGCTTTTAATAAATATTCACTCTCTTTTGACTACAGCACTCTCCATGCTATACCTCTAAAACTGGCTTTTGTCTGTTGATTTTTTCAACACTGTGTTTTCATTACTTACATACTATTTTATGAAAAATCAATAAACAAAAGACTTCTGACTAGTTATCAGAATGCCACCATTTATTATAATTAAATATTCATTCGATATATATAACAACAACTTTTTTCACACTTAAACACTTAATTCAAGATTATCCATCTTCATCACCTTTGAAAAGTAGCTTCCTAGACGGTTAAAGAATAGACTAAACTTCATTTTGGAAGAACAAGAAACTTCATACCTTTAAATAATTTGAAGTGTTGGCTCTTCAAAGCAGTAGACTGTCTCGTTCTGAGCTTGCTCAGTGTCTCAATATCATGCTCAATTTTGACCAAGACATCTACATGTTTTAAATGATAAAACGAAATACCAAAGAAAGTGCATTATCACAGTAGTTTCTAAAACCTACTTTCAAAGACATTGATGCATGCTTTAATTTTTAAGCTCCTGTGTTGTACCAATGATAAACCGGATTTGAAAACTTCACCCGGAGCACAGAAGCTGCTCAGTGTGGAGAAGAGAGTGACCCTGGAAAAACTGAATGCTTCTACAGAGAAACTTGGTAAATAGGTTCCTGCCTGGTTTCCTTCCATCATTTACAAACAAGATTAGTTTCCAAGTGCAGCTAAACTGATTACTGCTTTTAGTTTGTGTGACTAACAGAGGGGAAATTACCATGAGTTGAAAAGCATTGGAAAAATAATGATGGCCCTATTATCCTAAAGAAGTATAAAAACTGGCCTGAAAAGAATAGCAATTTAAGACTGACCACCAGCATTAATAACAATATTTTTGTTTTCTGTTTACCATTATTTATATAAACATTCACTAAGTGTTTATTTGTCAGTTGGCACTTCCTGCATACCCTAAAATTTCATTGACTTCAGAGGGTGTATTGCAAGATGCCAGGTCAGGCCTAAGGTCTTGAATGACGCATTGCGTATTGCTTCCTATCCGAATGAAAGCCTGTGAGCACACTTCCCAATCCAAGCATCAGGCCACTGGTTAATATTTATATTGGAAGTCAAAATCCTTAATCAAAGGAGAATTTTTGAAAAGATTCAGTTGCTTTGGAAGTTCTGGTCTTAGTTACATAATGATTCATCAATTCTCTGCAGTCTTGAAGCTCACATAACAAACCTGAGGCTTCATGCAAAGCAAGTAGCCCAAAGTTAGTAGTGGTGTTTTCCTTCCTATAATCTGTGCCAATCTCAGTGAGGAATGTTTATTACAAACTTTTACAAATTATATGCTAACATAAACCCAAGTTAAGTCCTTGTCTGGAAAAAGTTCTTGTACTACTAGTAGAAATCTTCTAAAAATAGAACTCAGAAAAGTGTATGACTTGAAATAGAGTCATTTCAAGGGTAATTTGGGTTGCTATGTCTTCAACACGCAGCTGAGAAATCTGTGATTGCTGAGCAGATTAGGTTTCTGGTTATACTTTAATGTGTTTATATTTTCTGAAACAGCCTTTGGAAATACTGTTAAAGCTGAGTCAAGGATTAAGTTTATTAGCTTCTCTTATTTCTGTCAGTCTTCACTGTAGGACACTCAGGGACTACTTTCTCTTTCATCTGATTTCACTCATCACAATGAGCTTCATTTGCTCTTCATTGTCTGTACAGACCCCAGTTCACGCTTGTGCAAACTGGCACATTATTATTTTCTTAGTTTCTTCCAAGATGCGTAATATAAGTGATTATTTAGGGCATAGTCTATCTTCCTGGATTTACATTCCAAAATAAGCAGTTTTCCAAGACCAAATCTGCATCTAGAGGTTCTGTGTCAATAACAGTGTAAATCGGCACAGAAATGAAACTTCTTCATGTTTCTTTTTCTGCTTGTCCTGTACCAAACACTGAGGCAAGACGTGAATATAGACCATGCCTAGTGCTTTCTGTGACTTGTTCACTAAGTAATTCAGTTTCAGCCCCAGAGAAGTTTTAGGAGTCTTTCATTTTTCTTGGTAAAAGATGGATTAGACCGTTATGATTCAATCATTTTTTAATGTTTATGAATCATGTGGTCTGCAAGAGTGTACCACATAAACAGAAGACTAGCTCCAGTCCCAAGTGTCACACCAGCCACACAGAGGAGCACCAAAAGCCATGGCCATGGGTAAAGAGGTTCCTGCAGCTGATGTGGACCTGCCACAAAAATCTTGCTTTAACATGTTATTCTACCTTCTAAAGGACATTTGAGTGGAAAGCACACCAAAGGTCTTTGAGGCTGGTGCCTTGTGTCAGATACTACTATAATCACAAAAATCCTTTCATGAGCTAATCAAGCTTCAAAGTAAAAGCAACGAATTTTTTCATCTGGCTGCAGCAGTTCTTGACTGACGGACATATCTTTGAAAACTGTCATCGTCTTCTGCCATTAGATAAGTTTACAATATTTTTTAAAGCTATGTTGTCATCACATCCCACCACTTCTCCACTGGTGGTTTTCAGAGAAAGTACCATCAAGAATAAAATATTTATTGTGGAAATATTACTCTTATTCCTCTACAAGAGTTGATCATAGCAAGGCCTTTTGATTAAAACTTCTACAACGTTTCAAAACATTGAGTTGGAAAGAACTTCCATGTTTATTGTTGCTTGGAAGTCTTCCTGCAGCGTCTTCTCTGGCCTTTCAGTCACCCTAAGAAAAAATATGAGCATGTGAATGCAAAACGTGATATATCCCTGACAATTTTCATGCTCTGTCTCTCTTCACAGCTAGGACATTTAAGAAATTAAAAAAATAAAACAAAGTAGTTGACATTTATTGAAGGGAAGAGGTTATGGAATTATGTCAAACAGAACACTAGCAGAATAAAGCCTGCCAGTAAGTTTAACTCTTTCTAGAGTTTTATTGCTCATCATAATTATTAACATCTTTAGTTAGAACAGCATTTGGATATCATTAAAATAAATGCAAACGATCTTGGACAGTCTTTAAGAATTTTTTTTTAGATATGCTTTTTTTGTCACTCAGCTCAACCATGGATCATTTTTATCATAGAATACTAAATTATGTACATTAAACAGATTAGCAATGTCCAATGTCCTGTTGAGCTAGAAATAAAATTGCACAGATTTATCGCTGTATTGCAAATGACTTGAAATAAATGCTTGTGAAAAAAAAAACTGCATCTTCATTTAACAAAGACTTCACAGTGTATTCTCAATACACTAAATTCATGTTATGAACCTGAGCCTTCTGGAACTGAAGTCAATCTCTGTTGGAGCTTTGCCTTCAGTTGGGTTGCAACACCCCCTCCACAACATTTTTACGTCCATGTAGCAACAAGAGGAGGAGATAGGGAATCAAGCTGAAATGAAGCCTCAGACCATGTGAAAGTGATTTGTTCTCTACCCTCTAAATAATCCGAGACAGTGATTTAGATTAATCTGGCTACTTTGTCACTGAAACAGGCTAGAAGCACTTGCTAGGGTACATACCACATCTAAACTGTTGAGATAGTAACCACCAGCTAAAAAGTAGGAATGGAAAGTTGGAGACAAGAGTTTCATAAATTGCCCCTCTAGATCCACTAAAGGACATCCGACCGCATGCTCACCAAGGCTCTTGCAATACTGGCTAATTATTTCTTCCAAAGCCAAGAGCTTAGGTTGTTTTTTTCTCCTATCACTTTTCTAGAAGTACTAATTCATCTTAAATTGATTTCATCCTTAATGCAGCCAAATAACTAAAAGACTTCCTTGCACAGTTTGCCAAACAGTCTTCCAAAGCACACAAAAACTCTCTGAATTATAGATAAGGCTACTTAGCTAACAATACATTTTGGCACATATTACAAATATGGTCCCAAAGGATCATTTTTGTTATAGAACATAACACAGTCGTGATTAATAAAATGCATCTTTATATAGC
>VXAL01004533.1:1690-16808 GCA_013399475.1 Chauna torquata
AAAAAATGCAAAAGACAGTGTACTGAATACCACAGGTATCACTGCTGAACAAAATATAGTTATTGCATACGTATTTCTACAAGTCAGTAAACTATTCCATGAGCTGCAGTCTTCCATTAAGCAAGACACTTTCCAATGTGTACCATTCACAACAAGAAGCTCTTGTCTACTACTACCTTATAATACAAAAAATTTTGCTTAGGAAAGCCCACATTCTGTTTTACAGGAGAATCCACATAATTATGGTTCTTTTTTCTGGGTTTGTCTGTACACAGATAGCTAAAAAACACAAAAGTGAAGTTATGTGCATACACTAAGGGCCACCAAAATGATTTGGAAGTGAATATAAAACCATTGCTGATATAATTTGCATATGACACAAAGGTTGGTGGTATGATAAATGAGGAGTGCAAAATGATTGAGCTTTCTTCATAAACAAAGCCTATCCAAAGAAAAATGTTTTAATTTAACAAAATGGAAACTGATACAGGCAGGAATGATAAGTGCCGGCCCTGAATCTAGAATAACAGCTCGGGGAGGGGCTTCCAAACTGGAAGACAAAACTTCTGAAGATTAGTGACAATTTGAAAAGAAATTTATGTACCAACCTAATGACAAATTGTGGTAGGGAAGTCTAACATAATACTTTGTAGGATAAATTCAAGTCCCAAATGACAGTGATCATGAGGAGGGTTTAACCACCACTGAAACTCAGAGTACATTTCAGTGCCCATAATTAAACAAGATGCTGAAAAAAAAAATCAAGAATACGGGAAGGACAACCTCAAATTATCTGAGTCTAGAAAAAACACTTTTAAGGGAGAGACATTCTCAGCACTGGTGCATTGAGAAGAAGGCAGAAAGCACTAAACAAACCCTAGAGATCCTCTAGCTATGGTCATAACAAGCCAGGCAGAGTTTTTGTGTGGCTATGGCTTTATTTGATGTACATTGTCCTCATGTGCTGTGTTACATTTGCCTTAATGCAGAAACAGCCAAATTATTGTTATTATTATTATTTGCGTGCCTGTTCACTAACCGACTGAATTTCCTTGTCGTGATCTTATGGCTTTCTGCTAGTGACCATTCTACTATAGCATGAGCCCCAGTATCCTCCTCCAAATCCATCTTAGATACTGTAGACCTAACCATGATCTAGAACCCAGATGTCTTAATTATCTCCTCAGTCTCTCAGGACCAGAGTGAAGGACCATGATGAAATAAGTGAAGTGTTTCCAAAACCAGACAATTTTGCACCCAGATACTGACTGATTCAAGCAATCTAGTCACAAATTTTCTTATACAATCTTCCATTAAAAGAGAAAAGAAAAGAAAAGAAAAGAAAAGAAAAGAAAAGAAAAGAAAAGAAAAGAAAAGAAAAGAAAAGAAAAGAAAAGAAAAGAAAAGAAAAACTAACAAACAAACTTTGCTGCTCATTCTTCGCTGAGGTCAGCCTGATAAGTGATAACCTCAGGCTTAATATGACATCCAATTTTTAGTTAACTTTTTCTAAAGTATCTCATTTCCTCTACATAGGAAGTGCATGTGCCAGCCTGCCCAATTCTCTGCTAAACCTGTCCTTGCTCCTAGCTTGCCATGAGGCCAGTGCAAACCCTTGGCCTTCTCTGTACACTCTGAGGAAGTTCTGTGGAAAACAGATGGCTGAGCTGATTCAGAAAGTTGATCCTTTCACATGAAAAAATCATCTTTCAAGGGGGGCAAAAGATGCGTGGAGAATATATTATTTGCAAATATGTGTGTGCTATATTTGTGTGTATATTTATTTAACAGTCAAAACCTTTTGGGCAAACTTTGGTAAAAGACAGTTTTAATCTTAATAAAACATTGGCACAGAACTTTTTTTCTTTTAGGATTTCTTTTCAGGGACGCCAGTTTTTGGTAACTCATTGTCTCTCACTAAGAGTCTGAAGACTTTGAAGAACATTAGGAGATACCTGTGCAGAATTGCTTTAGCTTCAGTGGATCCTGAAGTAATTGTGACTTCTGATCATTTTAATTTCCAGTTTTTCACAAGACTATAGGACCCAGCGAAAGAGTACCTTTTCAGAACTATTCCCACATTATTAATTCAGATGGCAAAACCCTCTAAACTGAAGTGTGTTTTTCTCAATTTAAAAATAATTTTTCAGGAGCACTCCATTTCCTGGAGACAAGAGAATGTTTACCTCTCAGTAGCATTTCATCAAGTAAACAACCAGGGACTGCTTCTACTTTCCTCATTCACCCAGACTTAGACGCACTTGATTTTTATTATTCATACTGTGCTATTTGCAAACTCGAGGACTAAGTAGAATTCTCTGTGTGCTGCAACCAGACAGTTTTAAATGTGTGTTTTGCCAGCCGTTCAATGCTTTCCCTGCACTTTATAATTACTCCTGTTGCCTCCAAATCTCTCTACACAAAGCAAATAATGATTTATGAAATCTATCTTCATAAACAGAATATCTAGTGTTCATTTAATATTAAAATACCAATAAGATTTGGCATATACAACAGAATATGGAAGGACAAACACTAATAAAGGACTGAAATATGTGAAAAACTGTTAGTTAGAGGGGGAAATATTCTTAATGGTTATTTAAGTGGTGATGTGATCCAGTAGCCATCCCTACTTGATTGGAACAAATTTTCGCTGAAGAGCACTGTTCTGGAATATAAAAGTATCTCCAGGTGTCAGCAACAGTAGAAGTTTAAGATCATTCAGCCATCTCAGATTGAAAATATATTTTCTGTATTATTTCGGAGTAGTGCCAAATCGGTTGTGCATTTATCATTTCCCCCATCAATACACTATTTTTAGAAAGATGCTTAAATAGATTTCAGAAGCTAAACACAATCTATTTTTAATCTTCACAAAGGTCACAAATATTAAATTATGAAGAGTATGTGTCCAACTTAACCTGTTTTTAGAAGACACATTCATACAATTTATTATATTTAGTTTTTTTTTATAATTATTTATTATCAATGGAAAAGCTAAGTAGCAACAGCTCATGTTGGAACATCATTAAAATATAAATTCTTCAGTTTCAACTACCATCGCTGGCTCCTGCTATAAGAATCTCTTTCCAACACTGAAGCTAGATTAGCCACACTTCTATTTTAGCAGTTCATATCACTGTGCTTCAGGAAGCAACTGTACTTTAATTTAAATATATGGATCCTCTTTGTAATCTCACTTTGGTGTCTGTGAAAAGATTACAGTGCATTGAAAAACAATCAAGATAGTTCTGGGAGAATTTATAACAAATGTAGTCATCATAACTAGTTTTTCTAGCTAAAATAGCATTCATTCATCTGTATCACATTTTTCTTGTATTTTCTACTGTAAATGTTTTTTAACTGAACTCAAAGGAAACAGATTAACCGAAATTAAAAGTCACTGCTCTAGCTGCAGTTGCGAGGAAGTCTGATGATAGCATATTTATAATGGTGAATTTTCCGCACAGGGAAGGATTAACATTACATATATGTACGGTCAAAACACATAAGATCTGTGTGGTTACACTTAAACCCCATGCTGCGTACCAAAGCATAGCAGCTGAAACTTCTGATTTCAGCCTTTTTCAAATGCTTCAAAATTATTGAAAAAGATAATTTTCCTATTTTTTTTCCAGTTTAAAATGGCTCTGCTAAAAACAGTATTGCAAATAAAAATCTGAGACATACATTTCAAGGACATATATAATTTTTTTAAGTTTAATTTCAGCCTGCATTAAAATGTTTAACACCAACATTATAGTTACTGCTGGCTATGTACTACTATATTCCCTTATGAAAAGGAACTCTATTCAACTTTTTAGTGATCTTTTCTCAGAACTAGCACACAAACTAAGATTACCAGAAAGTTTAGCCAATATACCTTTTCAATTTGTGGGAAGAGACCTCTCTCTCTTTTGAGAGGCAGATCCCAGAAAAGCCATTAGTTCATTTATTCTGGATGGCTTTTAAACCGTAGTCCCTAGTTTTATCGGTAGCTGTACATTGAGACCCTGAGGAAAGGATAAGTACATTAAGCCATAGGTTCACTGGATGTTCTTGGGCAAGTGAAAATCTCATACTATTTATTTCAAAAATAAATTCAACTTGAAGGTAACTTTCAGCAGGAAGATTATTTGAAGCAAATACTTCTACAAAACTGATGCTCCCTGGTGAAAATACCAGTTTTTGAGCAAAACAAAGAATCAGATTTAACATGAGCGTCTTTATTATACTGCACCTTAATATGACAATAAGGAAGCAACACAGTATTTCTTGGAAGTTTCCTGTGGATTAATAGTTTGATTTCAGGAAAGGATTTTGAAACATTGATGGGTAGCCCTCCTTCACAGACCTGTCAGCAGCACTGTCTGCAGAACACAAGAATCGCAGGCTTCACACTGAGATGGGAATAATCCTGCACAACTCAAACCAGGAGACAGCTCTCATCCAGCATTTCCTATGTGGTAGTTTGTAAGATTTCTGCTGCTAGAAAAGTAAAATTGTATACTTAAAAACTGATGGCATATCTGACATAGATTGGATAGAAATTTAAATCTCTGTTTGCTAGTTTTTCATATGATGTCATTTCATATTCTTTCAAAGCAGTGATTCTCAGTCTGTAAGATTCAGCAGCCAAGGAATTCAGAGCTTTATCTGTGGCTCACAAAAATTGCCTCTTTTATCTATGTCAACTCAGTAGCGGAAGGAGATATTTTTGGCGCTGATAACCAGGTAGCTTCTCAGGCCATAAGCAAGTGATGAGTAAGAACTACTTCTGCAGTACCATTATGGAAACAAATGTGTAGTCACAGTACTAAAAATAAAACCCTGTGATTTAGGGATTCAATTTATTTTTAATTAGTATCAATGTATAAGTATGGCTATTCTATTGGACTATAAAACTGCATACTGTCCTCTCTGTAGATGAAAACAGAGTGAGGCTACTGAAAAATTCTTGTTTTTGAAGGTTTTATCTTACAAATCATTGTCCAATTATATATTCCACTTTATTTCTTCCCTACCTTTTCCTTTACTTGCTGCTCCTCCATTGTGGTACAGGCAGTTCTCAGGGGTTAAGCTAGAGCAGATGAACATGGATTTCCCATGCAGCTTGCATGAAGACCAGCCTTAGGCATATTGTAAATAAGTAGTGAATAGATGATCTGATACTATAGCAAACAATTTGACTGATGTATCTTATTTCCAGAGTGTCAATCATGAAGTTTAATGAGAATAAAAATTTCATTATATGGCAAAATGACAAAAATGCTTCCTTAAAAGAATACTTACATTGGAAGCTGTGGAATTTCAGAGTCTGAACTTCTAAAAATATTTAGATCTTTCTAATGCTATCCCTACAATACGTAACTAAATGAGTCAGAGTTGGCAAACACTATTTTTTCTCCTCTTGAGCCAAAAATAATAACCCAATCTGGCATTATTGAAATGATCTCAAAAGCTGTACACCTCCCAGTCTCCATTAAAAAAAATAAAATAAAATAAAGTGCTGAGTACAATACAGCAAAAGACTTCTTAATTCATTGTTCAGAGCTTCTCAGTACTTCATAAAATGGAAAGATGGTGTCAGAGGTTTTCTTGGGGAAAGAGATGGGGAAGTGGGGGCCTAAAACAGGCATTCCTGGGATTGCCATCAACAATCCAGAGTGATGAGCAAAAGACACACCAAGAGTGAGCAGTGTCAACCCCATAAACCTTCTGTGAATGCTGTTCTCAACACTACTGCTGGCTTTAAAATATTACTAGCCTTTTAAGTAAACACCAAACCAAAAATAAACCCATAACTCTTGCATCTGTTCCAGAGACAGCCACGTCAGGACAGATGAATGGCCTCATTCTTCCCTCATCCTGTGTCTGCGAGCAACCTCTAACAGACCCCTGGGAAAGGCTGTATAATCTGGGCAAGCCTGTAGTACTACTTTCCCAAAATGTTCTTAGGACATCCAGACACTTGTGGCTCAGGGTCTGTGGAGATGAAGGTGGGGGAACATGCTGGGGGTATTTAAAAGCTGGTTGAAGACAGCAGGGGGTTGGCCAAGGTGTGGAGGTGGCCATGCAGGGGAACCAGGCTGGTAAGACCATGCCATCTCAGGAGACCCCTGACCAAAACTGCTACAATGCACTGAATGCTGAAGGGCGTGTCACATGTTTTGCTTGCACTTGGATTGTTTCGTCTGTTTTGGCAAAGGATGTGGATGGCAGAGGTTAAAGAGGCAGGAGCTTAGTCCAGTTACTGTCAAGTGTCCTGTATAACCCTAAATAATCATTTATCTTGTGCTCTGTTGCCTGTGCGAAAAAAGGTATTTTACATCCTGGTGCAACATACAGCCTCATGTCTCTATTGTGGTATTGTGGCTGAGCAGCCCTCAACACGAACAGCCACAGCTACTGCCTTTAATGCTCCTTTCAGATTTAAAACAATATTCAGGGGACAATGAATATCGCCCCTATTTTTACCACTACTTACGCACACTCACTGAATGGCATGTGACTGCGCAGGGATCTTCTCTTCCTCCAAAAGTAATACTGTGAACATAAAAGTTTGCTTCTGACATTGTCTTATTATTATTATTATTATTTTATGTACGGCAATCTTTTGGCTTCAACATAACTCTGAAAAAATTGAGTGTCTTAAGAACATTGAAGTTACCTCCAGTGGATGGTCATGGAAGGAAAGGCCCTGAATATAGAAACACTAAGAGACTTGTGGTTCAAATGTCAAGTTATGAACACACTTTGGGCAGTAACATTAAAAAAAAAGTTCCCATTCTCTTTTCCTGTTGACTAGCTATATGTACCTTGCTAACTAGAAATATATCTTTCCTCTTACACAGTACAGATATTAAAGGTCTTTATCTCTATGTTCGTTGCAAATCCAGGCATAAATATTTTTCCATTAGTATTTGTTTTAGTGGGACACATTTTTTTCCAAGCCCCATTCTAGGGCACGGATAAATTCTGAGATTATATTTAATTTTTCTGAATGATTATAAAAGGTACCATAGAGCCTTAAAAAACCTGTCTTGAAAATAAACTGTTCACAATGACTACATATAAAAAATACTTTTCACTTTTAACAATATATTAATTATTAAACACCTCTGGAATTTCTATGGCAACAGCATACTTAATAAGATCACATTATTGCCAGTTGCATGTATTAAGATGAGCTTCTGTTGCTATCTCATACAACAACCAGTAAAAACTTGTCACCTGAATCAGAAATTCCAATATAATTGCTAATATGTTTCCTGGAAGAAAGTGGAACAAAACACATAACATATCTTCTTGACTTCACTTTATTGACCTATGCTCTGTGAAGACTAAGCACTCTTGGTAACCACATATTCAGATTTTATCCCTTTTATTGGATATACCATTCCAATTGCTATTAGCACAAAGGTGTCAAAGGAATCACTATTTGGAAGAAAGACCTCAGACTTCTGAAACTACTCCCTCATCGTTGTAAAGGAAATTTTATTCTATAATGAACAATTTAAAACATTAGTAATTCAAGTATCATTAAGTAACTTGAAAGGAGAACAGCTGTAATACTATTCAGAACAGCCACTACAAAAAGAATATTTAGAACATAATCAAAAATCAGGGATCAAAAAGTAAGGGATCAGGAATTAAAACTAATCATGCTCTTACAATACATTTGTTGATGCAACTGGATTTTAAAATAAGGTTAGCAAAAAAGTTTAAAACATAGACCCTTGGATTTCCATGAATCTACTTTGAGTTATATTTCTTTGATACTCTATTATCTTTAATTAAGGCAATATTCTTATCTAAAGCCACAAAATACTGTAGTGTTCTCAGTTTTCTGGGCTTTGGACCACTTGAAACTTTTTTATTAGAATAACCTTAGTAGAAGATCAGACTTGTTTAACATGGTATGACTGTCCCTCAATGGCACTTCATGCATCTCCATGTTGTTCCTTATAACTACTGTTGAGTTCAACATAATGTTTATTTTGTTTGTTCTGTGTTAGATAAAGAAAAATAAGAAAGAAAGCAGAAAAAAAAAATCAGGACAAAAATCCATTATTCTTTCTCTGAATACATTGGAACAAGCTCATATCACAAAAACTCTGACGTTAAATGTTTAAGAATTGACGAAGTCATAAGAAAGACACTTATTCACATTGAATCTTTTTGCTGGAAAGAAAAATAAAAGGACTTACTCCACACACAGAGAGAAATCAGAGAAACACTTTAGAATTCTTTAAATAATAAATGTGAGGGTCAAAATTACTACTTTAAAGTCACTTCTAAGAGTTTATCCAAAAGGTATTGAAGTAGATAAAAAGACCCACCCTTTTTTTTGCTGCACTTAATCTGGAGAATATATACAGGCACAAGAAGTTAAGAGTATTCTTGGAGACAAAGAAACCCAAAATTTCTAATTTCACCCAGATAGCCTGAATGGCAATGTCATCCAGGCACCACTTTAAATGAGAATTCTGAGATAACAGTTTACACTGCAGTGACTGTTCAAAGAAAAGAGATACTACCAGTTTAAGAGGAAGTATAAAAAATGTTACATCCTAGGAAAGACCATGAGATCATAGCCATGAATAAAAAAAGAAAAAAGAAAAATGAAAAAAAAAAAAGACCCTTTTCCCCTGTAAAAATTTTACAGAATTCCCAGAAAAAGCAGAGAAAAAGAAGTTCAAAGCCAGTCTTAGCCATAAAAATGTAATGAATAGCACATCAAAATGGAAAGGCTAGAAGAAAACTTTTCTTGGAAGTACTGAGAAACAATGTGCCAAGCTCATCTTCACAAAGATTCTTCAGTTTGTCAAAATCAGACTTTGAGTTTAAAATCCAGTGAATCATGACTGTCATAAAAATTACACAGGTATAAAAGATAAATAAAGATTAATTTACAGAATAGAGTAGGGGGTATTCTTCTAAAAGAGTTGCTAATTCCTTTCTGCTTAACTAACCAGCTTTCTATTTCAAAACAAACAAAACAAAACAAAATACAACAACAACAACAACAGCAACAACAAAAAAGCAAGCTGGAGAGGAAAATGAGGAGGAAGAAAGAAGGTAGAAAAATCAGGTTTGTAGCACTAGTTACTAAAAACATAACACTGCACACACATACACACACATACAAAGGTATTCTTTAAGTCCTCTGTTCCCCTGCTAGTTTATGGCAAATTATGGCTTTTTTTTCTTTTTTCTTTTCTTTTTTTTTTTTTTGTGATTATAGACCCACAATACAATGTGGCTAAAAATTCACTCAGCTTTATCTCAAATAATAAACTACTGCATTTGTTCTTTTGCACTTTAAAGTGAGGGGGAAGGAACGACTCTTTCTTTCTGAAGCAGCTGAAATAGAATTCTCTTCTTCTCTTTACAATTAATGTTGTTTATCTCAGAAATTTCCCAATTTTGACTTGTTCCAGCTGGCCGCATCAGCATATTTCATTCAATTGTCAGCTGTGTTCTCAGTGCTGGGAACAAATAGGTTCACATCAATGTGCAGCCAGTCCAAAGTCCCGACTACAAATAATGCTACTAATTAGCCATTCCCAGGGGGGTGGTGTGCAAAGAGGCACCAGTTTAACACTGTTAAAATGATTTCCGAAGAGTTCTCAACATCTTTACCAAAGGAATCAATCAGAAATGGCTTCAGAAGAAAATGTAATTGCTTTCAAGGATTAAAATTTTAATCAGGAGTATTCAATTAGTGGTTAATGTTGAGATCCACAGTTTAGATTTTTATGCAAATGTACCATTCTTACACTCAGCCTTGAAGATAAAGGCAGTTCATAGCACATGCAGTTCTGTCTCAGCTCATCAAGTCAGTGATAATTTACTTTGAAGAATATTTTACACTTGCTGCATTTGGAAATGTGGAAATCAGTTCACTTTTGCCCCTTTTACTGTAATTAATCTTCTTCGCATTAGTTATGTAAGGCAGCTCATAGCGTTTTCCTTCATGTACATCTGGTGGTTTCAAAGATATCAGACCAACATAAGACAAATAATATATATTAACTGTGTAGCCAGAACAGAAATTTGTAAGAGCTTGTTCACACTTATTACTTTAAGAGCAACAATTCTGGAGCTGAAGATCCAGAACTGAAAACCTACACAGTTGGTAAGAATCAGATCTTAATAACTACTGATAAAAATGTCAGAACATTTTTTTAAACTCTTCCCATAAAATGTTATGTGTGCTGAGAACAGTGGCTAGTATAATTTGCATGTAAGTAGATGTACAGATATGCTATTTGTTATTCCAGAATTATGCCACTTTATCAAAATTCAGCTTTACTTTTATGAGGTAGAATTTTGAATTCATAATGAGAGATAAATTTCACTACTGTGAATTTTTAAATTGGAAAATATTGCATTTACATTTGCTTGTTTTGGATTTGATAATAAATCAAAAATCTACTAACTAAAAACTCCTTATAGGCCATAGAAATATATGAGACTATTTCCTATTTTTCACACAATTCTTTGGTTTTCTGATATATATCATACAATATGCTATTTTATCCTTGCAGTGTAGTCAGTACATACCAGAAACTCAGAGAAATAGTTAAATAATTTAATTTTGCCTTGAAAAGTGCAGGCAGTGTCTGTTAGAAGTGGCACAATATATTCTTATGTAGAATCTAAAACGAATAGATCCATTCAAAGGTCTGAGCATGTGACAACTCCATTGAAATTGATAAGCTTTGGATCTGACCCTTCACAGCTGTTTAAATTATTCGTTAATATTATTTATGTCTTAATGTTCCAATTTTTATTTGGAAGTCTGTCATGGATATATAACCAAAGTCATCATATATACAAATTATCTTAAGTTGATTTTTATCTGTTTATAATTTGACCTTACAAACCTCATTGTCTATAAGGCCACAATGGATGAATATGCTCCTCTAAAATCAAACAGAAACAAACAAGCAAACAAGACATTTCCTTAACCATTACTTGAATTAAATCTCTGATTAAATATACATCAAAAACTTTATATAGTGATAGACATGTTTATCACTGCCTTTTTGCTAAGGAGGTAAATGCTTATAAGCACTAAGTAAGGCTGATCAGTCATATAGCTGATTCACTCCTGGGTTACATTTGCTTTATGTAAATCTGATCTGATACAATGACAATCAAGTCTTGTCATTGCTTCAGGTATTTATTTATTTATTTATTTCCATTAGATAGACTGTTGAGGACAATACTGATAACATTTTTGTATCAATATTTTGGAAAGGCAAGGTCAAACAGTCTCTCCTGTGACTTCTTAATTGGCATATGAGAATCACATGAATGTATATCAATACACATATATCAGTGAACATACAATCTGATTCTTCAATGTTAAAAGTTGAATATAAATAATATGTCACCTGATTTTCATATAATTTTTGTCATAGCCAATTGCTGAAGAAAGCAAGAGCACAAAACTGAGGGAGAACACAGGTTATGGTGGTCTCAGTGCATATAATGAGAATTAAATGAGATGAAATGTAAATGAGATGTAAAGAAGGAAGATTTTATCTAATTTTTAGGAAGCATTTTTTAATTAGAATAGAATAGAATAGAATAGAATAGAATAGAATAGAATAGAATAGAATAGAATAGAATAGAATAGAAAGATCATCTAGTCCGACTGCCTGACCACTTCTGGGCTAACTGAAAATTAAAGCATATTATTAAGGTAATTATTCAAATGTCTCTTGAACACTGACAGGCATGGGGCATCGACCACCTCGCTACGAAGTCTGTTCCAGTGTTTGACTGCACTCATGGTAAAAACATTTTTCCTAGTATCTAGTCTGAACTTCCCCTGGCGCAGCTTTGTGCTGTTCTCATGCATCTTATCAGTGGTTACCAGAGAGAAGAGATTGGCACCTCCCTCTCCACTTCCCCTGCTCAGGAAGTTGTAGAGGGCAATGAGGTCACCTCTGAGCCTTCTTTTCCCCAAATCAGACAACCCAGGTGTCCTCAGCCTCTCCTCACAGGACATGCCCTCCAGCCCTTTTACCAGCTTTGTTGCCCTTGCCCAGAACTGCACACAATATTCAAGGTGAGCATTAGAGCATTCCATCATGGCTGGAAGTTGGCCAATGTGATGCCCATCTATAAGAAGGGCCAGAAGGAGAATCCGGAGAACTACAGACCTGTCAGCCTGACCTCAGTGCCCTGCAAGGTTATGGAACAGAGCATCGAGTGCAATCACACGGCACCTACAGGACCACCGGGGAATCAGACCCAGCCAGCATGGATTTAGGAGGGGCAGGTCCTGCCTGATCAATCAGATTTCCTTTTACATTCAGGTGACCCGCCTGGTGCAAGAGGGGAAAGCTGTGGATGTAGTCTACCTGGTCTTCAGCAAAGCCTTTGACATCATCTCCCACAGCATACTCCTGGAAAAGCTGGCAGCCCACAGCTTGGACAGGTGAACTCTTCACTGGGTTTAGAACTGGCTGGATGACCAGAGAGTGATGGTGAATGCTGTTGCATCCAGGTGGCCAGTCACCAGTAGCGTCCCCCAGGGATCAGTGCTGGGCCCACTCCTGTTTAATATCTTTATTGATGATCTGGATGAAGGGATCAAATCTACCATTAGCAAATTTGCAGATGACACCAAGTTGGGAGGGAGTATTGATCTTCTGGAGGGTAGGAGAGCTCTGCAGAGGGACCTGGACAGGCTAGATAGATGGGCCAAATCCAATGGTATGTGGTTCAACAAGACTAAGTGCCGAGTCCTGCACTTTGGCCACAACAACCCTGTGCAGCACTACAGGTTGGGGACACAGTGGCTGGATAGTGACCAGGCACAAAAGGACCGGGGGGTACTGATTGACAGCAGGCTGAACATGAGCCAGCCGTGTGCCCAGGTGACCAAGAAGGCCAATGGCATCCTGTCCTGTACCAGGAACAGTGTGGCCAGCAGGACTAGGGAGGCGATTATTCACCTTTACTCAGCACTGGTTAGGCCGCACCTCGAGTACTGTGTCCAGTTCTGGGCCCCTCAATTTGGGAAGGCTGAGGTGCTGGAGCATGTCCAGAGAAAGGCAACGAGGTTGGCTTAAAGGTCTGGAGCACAAGTCCTGTGAGGAGCTGCTAAGGGAGCTGGGGTTGTTTAGCCTAGAGAAGAGGAGGCTCAGGGGAGACCTTATCACTCTCTACATCTACCTGAAAGGAGGTTGTGGCCAGGTGGGGGCTGGTCTCTTCTCCCAGGCAACTAGCAATAGAACAAGAGGATACAGTCTTAAGCTGCACCAAGGGAGGTTTAGGTTGGACATTAGGAAGAAGTTCTTCACAGAAGGGGTGATTAGGCATTGGAATGGGCTGCCCAGGGAGGTTGTTGAGTCACCGTCCCTGGAGGTGTTTAAGAAAAGACTGGATGTTGCGCTTAGTGCCATGGTCGAGTTGACAGGGTGGTGTTAGGTCATAGGTTGGACTCGATGATCTCAGAGGTCTTTTCCAACTTAGTTGATTCTGTGATTCTGTGAGGCCACACCAACACCAAATACAGTGGGAGAATCACCTCTTTTGACCACGGCAATGCTGTGTTTAATGCATTCCAAAATGTGGTTTGCCCTGTTGGTTGCCAAGGCACACTGCTGACTCATGTTAAGCCTGCTGTCAACCAGCACCCCCAGATCCCTTTCTGCTGAGCTGCTCTCCAGCCACTCATCTCCCAATCTGTACCTGTGTCCATCATTACTATGTCCTAGGTGCAAAATCTGTCATTTTCCTTTGTTGAACTTCATGCTGTTGATGATTGCCCAATACTCCAATGTTTCTAGATCCCTCTGCAAGGCCTCTCATCCCTCCAGACAGTCAATAGGACCTCACAGTTTAGCATTATCAGCAAACTTGCTAAGGATGCATTCAACTCAATCATCCAGATATTTGACAAATATGTAGAAGAGAACTGGCACTAGAACTGAGCCCTGGTTAACACTGCTAGTGACTGGCCACCAGCCCCATTCACTACAACCTTTTGAGCCCTACCATTCAGCCAGTTCACATTCACTCAGCGTGAACCTATTCAACTCACAGTTGTACAATTTGTCCAGACAGTATCAAAAGCCTTAATAAAATCCAGAAAGATTTCATCCACTGACTTCCCTTTATCCACTAAGCAGGTGACCTTCTCATAGAAGGATATCAAATTACTAAGAAACTACTTTCTCTTCATGAAGCCATGTTGACTATGCCTGATAATTGCTTTGTTTTTTAAATGCCTTTCAAGAGCACCTAGGATAATCTCCATAGCTTTTCCAGGGACTGAAACTAACAGGTATGCACTTTCTTGCATCTTCTCTCATGCCCTTCTTGTAGACAGGTATAAAATTGTCTAGCTTCCAATTNCAGGTATAATATTGTCTAGCTTCCAATTAGTGGGGATGTCCCCAAACTCCCAAGACTTTTGGTAAATTGTTGACAGAGGTCCAGCTGTAACATCTGCTAACTCCTTCGGTACTCTTGGGTGAATTCTGTCAGGCCCTATGAACTTATGAATGTTGTGCTGATACAACTGTTCCTTTACAATTTCAGCTATCACAAATGGAAAGTCACTACTCCCCTGTCATGGTCCTCCAACTCAGAGGACTGAGCAGCCCAAGATCTATCATACTAATAAAAATCTTCTACTAAATTATGAAATAGTCTCTAGAAGGAAATTGTCTGCTCAGTTTCTCAAGTCATTTAAAATATCCATGAACAAAACAATTGAGAGTCTGCTCTGTAGGAAATATTCTCTCTCACAATGTAGCCATATATATTTTTGTGATTTTTGATTTCCATAAAACCAATTGGTGGGAGGAATGGGTTAAAAGCGGAAGATTGGCAAAGAGGATGCGATGAGAATGGAAGACTGGCGAGGAGTATTGTTAATGTGCTCAAGTGACCTTGCAGCTGGGAATGAGTAAAGTCTGGGGAGTAATAATGTGGGAAAACACATAAATCACACCTACTGCTGTTTATCCTCTGTGTGTTAGGCAAGTAGCACATCTGTGTACAGATAACACAGGTGTTTGGTAGGCTTGGAGGTGCCCTATCAGACGTGCTTGAGTTCCCGGCCTTGGTACTGGGAAGATCAAAGAAG
>VXAL01004538.1:39962-64001 GCA_013399475.1 Chauna torquata
ACTTATGGTCAGGAGATATATTTCAGAAGCACTCCTCTGACCCAGACTAAAATACTAATATGCCCTTAGTCTGAGTTAGTCATCTGAAATTTCTTTAGCAATCAGTGAAGGTATATAGGCAACACCAGAAGGTGATGTGTTGGCACTGTCTTACATGCTTTCTCAGGACAGATGTCTTGAAATATTTATTTGTTTATCAACATAAAAGGAACCCACAATACGTAGCACAGGCTTAGGTGTCTAACAGCTAAAACTCTAGATGCAGGCAAGGATCCAATCCCACTAATATATAAATTATGATCAGTCCGCTAAAAGAATCTTATTTACTTGCTCCAAAAAGAAGGAAAAAAAAGAAAAAAAAAAAAAAAGAATCACCTTAACAGTTAAAATAAACCTATTATCCTCAAACTGATCAACGTAATTTTCTTTGATCAATCACAGCTGGCAAATGTTTGAGGCTTTTAGTCAAAGCCATTTCCTAATGGATCCACACAAAGGATCAAGTGTCTAAAGAAATCGTTGTTGAGTGGTTTGGTAACACCTGTAGCATTTATAATATATAGTCTAAGGAGTGTAGCTTATGATTTTTATTAGCCTATGGATTTGGACATCTAAAATAAATTCTATATACAAGAAAGTATATTTTATATATGTATATTTGCATTTACTATGTTTTCTTAATCTTCATTCTTCCCACCTAGGATTACATTGTTTGTTTTTGTTTTTTTTTTTTTCTCCAGGATTTCTCTCTTAAGTTCACATATTGTTCTGGGCATTAAATAACTAATGAACTGGTTGTGTAGGTTTTTTTTCTAGTTTTTTTTCCTAGTTTTTTTTCTAACCTGGATGAAGAATACGAAAGGATGGATTTATTTTATCTAATATTTACCATCTACGAATTAGCAGTTATGTAAACAGTTATCTATGCTTCTTCTCTAGGCAACTAAAAGAGAGGAACATAGGTAACTCACTTTGTTCTAGGACAGATGGAATACATTGGCCTATAAAGGAACTTATCTTCTTATATAACAGAATAATAGAATAAATATAGATTGGGAAAGAGTCTGGAGGTCATCTGGTCCAACACCCTGCTTAAAGTAGGACCAGCTTTAGTGCAGGTTTTGTAGTGGTTTGTCCAAGTGAGTTTTGGATATCTCCAATACGAAGACTCTGGGCAATCTTTTCCAATTTTTATTATACTCATTGTGAAATTTTTTCCCCCTACTGGTCAGAATTTCATTTGTTGCAGCCTGTGTCCATTGCCTCTTGTGCTATCGTTCTGCACCTCTAACGGCAATCTGACCCTATCTTTTCTATATTCTCCCTTTAGGTAATTTTATTTTCAGGCTAACAAACCCAGTTTTTGCAGCCTCTATTTACACATCTTGTTCTTCATCCCCCTAATCATCTTTGTGACCCTTTTGCTGAACTTGCTCTGGTATGACAATGTCTTTTTTTTGTGTGTGTTGGGAAGCTCAAAAGCGGACACAGTACTCCAGATGAGTTCTCACAAGTGCTGAATAGAAGAGAATAATCGTTTCCCTGGACCTGCTTTCTAACCCAAGCTAATAGAGGCCAGTATGTCTTCTTTGCTGCAAGGGCACAACATTGACTCATTTTCATTTTCATGGGTCCTTTTTACAAAGCTGGTTGCCGGTCCATTTGCTTTTGTTGTAGTGCATGAGATCTGTCCATATCTCTAGTCTGTTGAAATTCTTCTGGCTGGGAGATCCACCCTCCAGTGTACTGGCCCCACTCCCCAATTTAATATTCTCTACATACCTGCTGGGACTATATTCCCATTGCTCAGGGCATTATAAGACACGTTAAGCAGTACTGCCCCTAGCATTAACTCCTGAGGTACGCTGTTGGGAACTCACTGTCAGCTGGCCTTTATGCTGTTGATCACAACCCTTTGAGCACATCAGCCCGTTTTCCACTTGTTGCCTGCATATACAAACTGTATGTCACCAGTTTGACTATTAGGATACTTCAGGAGAAAGAAATGATAAGAAAACAACAACAACAACAACAACAACAAAACCATTTAAAATGTGAGATGAGTGTTATGTTGACCAGGAGCACCTTGATCATGAATTTGGATGGATCCAAACGTTTCTCTAACTTGGTTAAAAGCTTAGCATTTTGCCTGTTAAGCTGAAGATGATGTAGTGCATTAAACTTTATAACTCTTTAGTAAATGGGTAAATTCCAGTTGTAATGGGTCAAGACAAGAACCACAAATAGTTTGGTGCCTGGCTACAGTAAACAGTAGTGTAAAAATCTGATGATTATCATTGATCACAGAATTTTTCCTGTATAGTTTCTTGTTAAAATTAGTTGAATGAGTTACAAAAGCATGGAGAAACAGTTTTTAATCAAAGATTTGGGCCTCTGCAAGCCCAACAGTATAATCAAAGAGAGATACAGAACAGGAGGTCAGATGTTTAACTTTGAATGCAAGTGGCCATGTTCTGAAGTTGACATGTCATTGTGCTTTTTGCCATATGAGTGCCCTAGATAAATGAGAATACAACTACAAAGGCTCAACAAAATATTCCTGGTGATTCATCTTCAGACTTGTCTCATCTTGCAGCTCCCAATATTTACTCTGTATGTTATACCCTCTTGTGTAGCAACTGTTTTTTCCTTTTCTGAATATGTTAAGGGTGCAATATGCATTCCAGGCAAGTGCACAGTAGTTTCAGTCAGGAAATCATTTTCTTTTATACTTGGACCTAATGAATTCAGGCTTGAATTTCACCATGTGTGGATATTCTTATTATATTTAATGAATTAAAAACATAATAACGCCCCATGTGTTTCAGTAAAGGTCATCAGATTAATTGGGACTTCAAGACTGAATTTACAAGCAAAAGATTTACAAGGCCTATTAAATTAACAAAAATTCCATGGAACTTGTAGTCTTGTATCTCTTAGGCTGTGTTCAGACACCTCAGAGTAATTACTTGGTATTACCTCTTAACCCTAACCATGTTGGAACAAGAAGTGAATCTGTACTGGGATGAGGAAACACCATTTCCCTTCCTGTGTTTATACTCTGTTTCCATTAGAAGAAATTGTATTAGCAGAAGCCAAACTTAAAGGCCAGCTGTGGATCCAGCGTGCCTGAAAACTTCATTTGATTTGCCCTGTGGGAGCAGGATCATTAAAATGCCCCATGTGAGTGATGGTTTATTGTGGCAGAGCATGTCTCCTGCTGTTACACGAACAAGATACAAAATTTTTCTTTCTCTATTTAGGGAGACATGCCAACCCTGCCCTACACATCTGTAAATTCTCATATGTAACCACTAATCTATAAGAATGATCAAATATGTTTTTCCCTGAAGCGGTACTTAAACTTACCTTTCCCCATCCAAGTGAGTCTAGTAAAGAATATATTTTGTCTAATGAGTTGGAGTGGAGGGTAATATGAAACAGTCTTTCTGAATATTGTAAAAGTTGTATTATATATATGTGGGAAAAGAAATAACTCAGTAAACTTCAGCAGGTACACTGGTAATAGTCCAGAGAAGAACTGCCCAGCAAACATCCAAGACTGTTTCTGCAATATGGTCCTTTTGACATCTTGTGAAATGCTCCTGGAAATAAGGTTTCTTATTCTCTAAACTAGTCCTGTATTTTACATCTTAGATATAGTATTTAGTGACCTAAGACTCCTCCAAGCTAATTTTTCCACAAAGAATCCAAATTAAATATAAATCTTATAAAAATAATATATATATATATATATGTAAATTTATATAAATATAAATCTTTTCTATAGCTGCCCTAGACAGAAAAGGAAAAATGGAAAAGAGGACATTTTCTTGCCAAATAGGAACCAGGTAAAATACTTTCTGAAACAACAGGTTGTGTTTAAATGACATTTGCTCATGAACTTTGCCACCCATGGCAGAATACAGCTATTCCCCACAACACCTAAAAACAAACATCTGTTGGTAACGGGTTGATGTGAAGTTAACAACTCCTAAAAAAGACATCAAAGCGCTACTAAATTATGGTATTAAGTCCAGATCTTCAGTGAGGACTTTTTGTTTGCATCCAGCAAGCTTTCTGTTCTTTCTTTACATCTCTTCTTTCCACTTTTTCTCTCTTTCATAGACTGTGCAAACTGAAATGAATAAAACATTCAACATCCAACAGGAAATGAGAACTTATATTTCATCACACCTGTTACAGTAAGTAGAAACCCACAAATTGTTTCTGAAGAAGAGCAAATTATCCCTGAAATGACAGAATAAAATAAGGAAAATGAAACTTAAGCTGCTGGACATATATGGAATGAATCATATATAGAAAGGGAAAATCTTAGCATAATATGTTGAAACATGCAGGTGAAGTCTATCATTCCTTTTATAGTGAAAATTCATTGAGCGTGTGTGACCTACACTAGATGAGTATGTTTTTGTGGAGAAGCACTACAGTAACTATCTGGAAGAACTCAGATACATGCAGAACAGTTCAAAGAATTCCTCTTGACTCTTTGCTTTGAATGCATACTTCTCCATTTTTATATTAAGAGTATTCTTTCACGTACATGTCAGTGCTAGCAATGGACCCTTGCTACAACCAGTGTCTCAGTTCTGCACTATACCTGTGTTACTCTTAGACATTGGATAGCATTTGCTACAGCAGGTGGCAGATCTCAGCTCTTCTGGATTTGTTACTAGTGTATTCCTGACTGTTACAGAAACTACAAGATAACTCCATCTTCAGGCCTCTTAAGTCCGTAGTGTGGCTAATTCCATAAACAGTTTTTCTTCTGAAATAAATAAACATATTTACTAGACTATTTTTGTATTTTGTCTTCTTGCCTCCAATCATGATACAATTCCCAACAGACTTGCTCTATTCAATGGGATTATGGACAGATTATATAGGGAAGAATTTCTTATATCTAATCTAAATCTCCCCTCTTTTACTTTAAAACCATTACCTCTTGTCCTATCACTACGCTCCCCGATAAACAGATTTGCTCCCCAGCTTTCTTGTAGGCCCCCTGTAGGTACTGGAAGGCTGCTGTTAGGTCTCCCTAGAGCCTTCTCTTCTCCAGGCTGAACATCCCCAGCTCTCTCAGAGTGTGCTCATAGGAGAGGTGCTCCAGCCCTCTGATCATCCTTGTGGCCCTCCTCTGGACTCGCTCCAACAGGTCCATGTCCTTCTTATGCTGTGGGCCCCAGAGCTGAACGCAGCGCTGCAGGTGGGGTCTCACAAGGGCAGAGTAGAGAGGAGAATCACCTCCCTCGACCTGCTGACCACGCTTCTTTTGACCCAGGACATTGACTGCAAGCCAATTGCGAGCTCATGCTCAGTTTTTCATCCACCAATAACTCCAAGTCCTTCTCCTCAGGGCTGCTCTCAATCCAGTCATTGCCCAGTCTGTATTCGTGTTTGGGATTGCCCTGACCCAGGTTCAGGACCTTGCACTGTGTCTGTGTTTACATACAATCTTCTGTGTGTAGCACTGTTCCCAGAGACTCTGCCTGGATAAATTGTTTTGTCACGAACAGATTGACTTTACCTATGTTGAGTCGTGTCCCTGGAGGAGTTTAAGAAAAGACTGGATGTGGCACTTAGTGCCATGGTCTAGTTGACCTGGTGGTGTTAGGTCTTAGGTTGGACTCGATGATCTCAGAGGTCTTTTCCAACCTAGCTGATTCTGTGATTCTGTGATTCCATGTTACCTTTCCTTGTTTTATTTTATTTATATACATATATATTTCTTTAAGATTGCACACTTTTACACACCTGTGTTCCAGTTATGATTGCTATTTAACTATTTCATACTCTCCTCAGTTTTTTTCATTTTATTGTCAGAACTGTTTGGTTTAGCATCATAATGGTTAGTTTAGCATCATAACATTGAAATTCCATTTGGGATTAAGATTTTGGGTTGTTGGACAGGAGACTTTGCAACGGAGCCTGATTTTCTCTGTAGGCTTTTTTAACACTCTGAGACTGAATACTAAAATTCTGGCTGGAATATCTTCAGTGCCCGGCTAGGATGGGTTCCTTTACAATGGTAGCTTAGAAGCATTGCAACTTGTATAACTTTTCCTGAAGTAGAAATCTGGATGGTTCTACTATAGCTCAAATGCACGTGAATGTGGCTGATACATTTTCCTCAGAAGTGGCTGTGATAGTTTGGTGTCTTCATATCAGTACACATTACAACAATGCAAGAGTGACTGTTATCAGACTAGTGGAAGTATTAATTTCTTTGATGCATACTTCAGAAATAATTTGAACTAAGCAGAGTGAACTTTCGCGTGCATTTTATTTCAGGACTGGAATAACATAAAATTCCAGCAGAGGGAACCCTGATACCTTATAATGCACATTTAGTGCTTGTTTGAGTCTCTCAATCCTGAATGAGTATTTTGTTCTCACAGAAATTTTTGGCTTTCCAGTCTATGAAAAAAATAAAGTGTAAAATGCTGGAATTAAAAATGACGTGACATAACACAAAAAAATGTTTAGGGTTTTTCCTTGTCTTAGGACAATTGAAAATAACAGAAAATGAGGGAAATATAATTTATAGCATTAAAAAATCTCAAAAAAGCTTTCAGTTCTATAAATAAAATACAAAAACTGCATCTTACCCACTGGTAGGACCATTCTTTTTTTTTCGGTAGTTTTCATGTTTGAAATCTAGAGCCTACATTTTAAACATTAAAGGAAGACCCTAAGAATTTATATTGGTCATAGCTTTTTCTTCCACCTGTGGGAGACTCTGCATTTGGTTTTAGTACTGCAGATGAGTCAAGTTGTCTAGGTAACAACCTATTCCCAATGCTTTACTGAGCATATTTAAAGTATTTTCTTATATTGTTCCAAAAGTTTTAAAATCAGATTAAAGTAGAGCCTGTGGAGACACTAATGATATTGCCTTAAACCTGAAGTATATTGTATCTTTCTATTGATTTATGCATAATTTTAGAAGCTTTCTGCAAGCTTCTTTGTATACTATATTTTGATTGCACTGGTTCTTGTGTTCAATGCAGGCAACGATGAAGGCAAGGCTTACAGGATGCTCAGACATTTTGCGACTGTTTTTTTTCTGTTTCACCAGTACAGTTAAACACTAAATATACTGGTTCCATCACCAGAAAGTATTCCATCTATGCAGTCAGTGGGTCAGTCCTTGGGCCTTCCCAGACGCTGACCTTGTACTTCCTAGGTGGTCCTGCCTGAAGTTCTGCTGGTCCAGTCTGCGCATAGCAGAGCATGTGTGCACACACACATACACGTACATGGAATAGAGAGCACCCTTGCACAGAAAATTGGTAGAAACAGAGCTTAATATAGAGATCTGGTGCAGGGCTTGGCCACACTATAGTACTGAGCTGCAGCCTGCTTGTCTGCAACCTGCCCATTTGACTCCCCCCTCCTCTTCACCTCTCCATGCTTGCTCCTCTGTAATCCATCTTGATCTCTGCCACTACCTTTGGCTTTTTCCCTAAACACCCTGTAATAAGTTTTGCACATTTATACAAGGCCTTCAAAATGTCCCATAATAAGTCTTATGCAGTCCCATAATACTCCTTAAACATCCCGTAAGAAAATTGGTCTTTACTGTGAGACCCCTGGTAATGTTGGTTGCCTCCATGCCAGTTCTGAAGTGCCGGCTGACCCTTTCAGTGGCTGAACGGCCCATTGGGCCGTGACTGGGGAGTTAGGGTCTTTGCTGTTGTTATTTGCTCGGTTATCTGCTGTTCATTAAGGCTTGCGTACCTCTGTATTCGGTTTATAACTTTTTCTGTTCCTTGTCTTTGCTTTTATGCTGAATAGCAATTAACAAAGTATCTTTCTGAATCCAGATATCCTTACATTGTGCATTTCAGCAACACGTGCACTGCAGAAGAAACTTTCTGATGAAATTCTTTCTCTGTGGCATCCTTACGAAGAGGATATTTGCAGTCTCAAAGAAATCATATAATTTCTGCAATCCCTCAGGTCCTACTAAATGAAATTGAGAAATTATACATCTAGGAGTACTTGCTTGATGTAGGCATTCACAGAAGCAGTTAGCCGCTGTTTTTCACTCGGTGAGATGGTTTCTGTATCTGTTGCGCATTCTTTAGCATTCTGTGCTGCAAAACGAAAAACTTCTTGCCTCAGTCCGAGACACAACAAAGGAAAAAGTACTGACTAGCAAATAAATGTTAGTGCATCATGTATAGAATTATCTTAGAAAATAGAGCTGAAAGAGGATTGAAGAGGCCATCTGTTCCATCCTGCTGCCCAAGTCAGGCTTGACTCCATTTGAACTATTCATTCGTAGTAGCCTGGTTAACTTGTAATTAAAAAGCTCCAATTATGAAGCTTTTCTACAATCTCCATATCTAATCTATTCCGATCTTAACTGCTTTCATTAGAAAATTTCTCTGAAATTCTTAAGTAAATATCCCTTAATGCATTTTAAATAAATTATAATAACCCACAAGCCTTATTGATAGTAGTGCTACATTAGTGCTCCTGTTTAGATTCTTGATGCTAAAGTACCCACATTGATGCTGTGAAAGGAAGGCTTAGCTCTTGCAATCTTTGACAAAAAAACATAAGTAACTGAGAGTTGTAGCTCTCAGTATATATATTTTACTCCAGAGAGAGTGTATTCTACTCTGTTGATGCAGTTGGATTTCAATTCCAAGCCTGGCTTCTAAAGAGTTTATGTAATCATTGTATTCATCTGCCACTCTGTTAAATTAAAAATCTTGTGACATGCAGAAAAGAAACATATGTTATATATAAAGCCAAGAATTTATTATTAGTATAATTGAAATCTGAATAGAATAATCAAAATAATTATTGTATCCAATTAATACAGAAAAATGGAAGAAAATAAAGAAAAGAATGTTACTAAAAATAGTACAATAAAAGTGAAAATAAAAATCTCAATAGTAATTATATGCTTGAAATTGTTATGCACACCTGCCCACTGCCCATCTGGGTCCTGAGTCAATGGGTCCAGTCTTTCTCAGAAAGAACTCAGGGAGCAGGGGGTTGCAGAAATTTTCTGTCCCCCATATTTTTTTGCTGGGTGGAGTGATGTTGATTTTTTTCCTTTTTTTTCTTTTTGCCAGGGAAATACAATGTTCGTGGTTTCTTCTTCACTGTGTGTTCACTTGGGGCTGTTCTCAGTTTTTTCTGACACACTTTTGCACCTTTTTTTTTTTGCTAATTGATCAGCAACATACATCAAATTGCATCAAAATTTTGTACGTAAGGTATGTAAGGAGCTCCATACCTCCATTTCTTTAACTGACCATTTGCGAATTGTCCAGATCCCTGGGGTCCTCAGCACTATCCTGCAGCCTCTTTCTTGTGGCCTTGATGCCTGTACTGTTCTATATACCATCTTGTGTTCCCACTGCTATCATACCACTCCTGTGCTGCTCTACCACTACATCATTATGTCGGACTCATAAATATTTCATGCTACACAGAGGAATTACTTGCTACTACTATCTGTAGAAAAAAATTATAGCTATACCATAGAAGAATAAGCAAAAATAACACTAATTAGATGTACCAACCTGGTCAAATAGAATAATTGTTATTATGTTCAAATAAGCTAAAACAAAAGTACAGGCAGGCCAAGACAAGTTCAGACAAAGCCTGAGGAGCCTCAGTCCTGAGACCTTGGAAAACCAGTTGAAGGCCTGTGGCCAGTTATTAGCAATGGCAGTGATATATTTATGGGGCTACTGGGATACAGGGACCTACAAGGACTTTCCTTTATTAGCCTTTGAATTTCAACTTGAAGGTTAAAAGCTCAGAAAAATGGCAAGGGAGTACCAGTAATACGCAGTGAGAAAAGGATGATATAGGAGATGCAACAATATGTGTCCTCCTTAGCCTGCCAGGTGACCACTCAGCCCATGTTTACTTACCAGACAGTCGATGTGTGCACAGCTCTGCACCAGCCTCTGGGTATCTAGAAGGCAGTGGGGCATAGAAGAAAGCTAATGCTTTGCATAAATCCAGGTAAAGCTTGGGACAACTGGAGTTAGGTTACTTGAGCTATTACAATGAGAAGAGGACAGGAATTCAGACACTTATCAACAGGAAACCAGGCTATAATGGCTTTCTTTGCAAGCACACATGCTGTGCCACAAAGCAGCAGCAATCTGAATCACAAGGTCATATACAGGTTTGAAAGGAGAACGTCAAAGACACTAGTACGGATGGATTTATACAGCTCATGCACTTTTCAGTTTCTGGGAAAAACTGAGACTCAGATCACCTCCTGCCTGAGGAAAACCAACAGTACCTTTAAAAAGACAGGTTTTTTTTTTTTTTCAGAGAACTTCTTTCACAGTTCTTTGTCATTTGCCTTTTGAGTGGTTACATCAGCCATCCCAAATACAATCTAAGGAAATGATTACCACAGTATCTGATTACTTCATCATCAGCAACACACTTAGTTTTACATAATTCCTGTGATATAGAGAAATGCTTATTATTCTGATTTTAAGTCCGGGTATCTTAATCATGGCTCCTCAAAGGTACTGTGGGTGTGTAACTAGCTGCCATTCTGGAGGAAATAGGTACATAGATACTTTTGACTTGTGCAAGCTCATGTGGAAACTGAACCCAGATTCTACATCCCCAGTTAAGCAGTAAACCTCTTCTTCCCAGACACGCAGACCTCTCTTGTTATGCTCTTTTCATATTCAGAGGAGCTGTAGTTTTTGGGCTTTGTGTTGTCCTTGATTGCACACGCACTGCTGGGGGAAGGAAATTTCCCAGCTCCATACAAATGATAATACAAGTAATGGCTGTATAATCTATTCTTGTATGACTGGCTTCAGGAGACTTAGTATGACACATTCTTAATTATTTTTGTCTCGAGACTATGGAAAAAAAACTTTGCTCAATAAAGAAAGAGAGATGAATTACACTAGAAGCCGAGTCCTCCGTTGAGCCTTCCCCTGAAATTAGCAAATTGTTGAGTTGTCCCATGAGCAGTATATCTAAGGAAACACAGTCTTTTACAGATTTTTGCATCTTCTTTCTCATAATTACTCTGGACTCTTCCATGATACCTATGATGTTATTGACAACCTTTAATACCCCCAGTTTCAGCCATATTTCTAGGTGCCCCATGTATCCTGCAGCTACTGTGTAGCCACTGTCTGTTCAAACATGCTGTCTTTAGCTCCAGGTTGCATGTGTGGATTGGTTGGTGATATATTTTGAGCTCACGATCTCATGCATAGAAATCTTTCCTGCTACAAGGATATTCAATTTTTCTCTCAACCTTTTCAAGACACTGATTTTTTGTAAAAATTGCAAGCTCTTATATCATTTAGGTCTCTTCTCCCTGCCCTATGTGTTTGAAATCAGCTTGAAATGGTTATCAGGGAACTGCCAGTTGGACAGATGGACTGACACATGGTACAATCATATAAGCCTCATTATAAGCCTCATTTTCTGAGGTGAGGAAAAAGCAAATAATGCTTTCCACCCCCCCCAAACAAACAAACAAACAAACAAAAACAAAAAAAAAAAAAGAAAAAGGGAAAGAAGATCTGTAGAAATTGCTCACACTGTTTATAAAGGTAACTGAGATTATTCCTGCAAAAATTCTGTTCTGAGTACCTTAAGCTTGCATTGGTATTTTTAAAACTCAATTGAGTCAGTAAGAAGCAAAATCTTTCCTAAAATTGTAAACTCTCTTTAGCCTTTATTCTCTCCATTTCCTGAAGCATCATACCCTTGAGCACATATAATTTAGGTACTTGAAGTAGGAGTTGACGTTCCTTTCCTCTTATACCAATTTTTATCGTTTTTCAGTTGCAATGGCATCTAAGTTTTATGAAGCCCTGAAACTTTGCTATTTCAAGAAGTACAAGAAAATATTGACTTCATAAAATTCCCAGACTAGTATACAAAGAAACAGGAAAGGCCAATAAGACAGCAGTGAGTTACCTAAAGGCATATCAGATTTTCAAATATATTCTTGTTTTCACACTCACATCCACACACACTCACACACATAACAAACTTAGTATCTGTAGACTATGAGTTCTTATATCAAAAGGCACTATTATCCAAAGAACCTGAGTTACCTTGGGAGGCTAAATAAGCATTAACTTTAGACAGGTCATAGTATATATGTCTACTGAGAGTCTTGTAGTATTCAAGTGCACAAGTGTATTTTGGCAAAGCAAATTTTGCCACAGAAAATGATAATTTTATACAGTTGAAATTTTCTGTTGGAAAAAAAAAAACAAAAAACAAAGCAAAACAAAACAAATGAACAAAAAAATTCCAGATACTTTTTAGTTTCTAAACGGAATATGTAAATGTAATAATTTGCTTTGTCTTTATTGATCTGATTCAGACTATTTTTCATTTTGTTGACCTGAGCCAATGCCTTTAATTATGAGTTGATTCAAGAAAACAATTACAAAATACATGAATCATTTACATTGTTCTGTCAACATACTGCCTTTGAGCTGCTGTAAATTGTGCTCCCAGAGTGGCCCTGTTGGCCAGTCTATCTGGAGGATGATATCTGAAATAACATAAGCAAATATCACTCTGAGTTGCATGATGCTCAATAAAAGAGGTAAGTAAGCATAGGAAAAAGTGGGACATCAAAGTTCCAACTAAAATTCAGATAAAACAAGGTGCCAGTATGGAGCAAAGAATTTTGTTATTTGACTGACTCAAAATGAATCATTCCAGGTCAATTCAATAAATTGAAACAAGGCCTTTTATTTATGTATGTATGTATTTATTTATTTTTCCTGAAACTGAATAATACAGATTTGCCTGGGGAGATACTCAGTCAAGAGAAAAGAGAATCAGTCCACTACTTTTGTAGTTTGAATAATCTGACCACTTAACTATGTTATACAAAGTTGTATATGTTATACAAAGTTGTATCGCAAAGTTGCGATGTTAATTGTATCTATAACCGCACACTAAATGTTCTCTACATAGTTAGGGTAAAAGAATTAAGGAGAAGAAATCACCTCTCTAGATGGTATCACCAAAATACAATGGAGTTAAAAAAAAATATGGAAGCAAAATGATTAAAAAACAAAGAGAAGATATGAACAGTGATTAAATTTTGATATAATAATTGAGGTACGAGAAGGTAAAAACATTGTATTACAATTTGGTAAGAGAAGAATTTAATAGTACATAAAATAATCTGTGAAACTAATCCTACATTAGCTTCACCTTGAGCCTCAGTCTAAGTTATTGGGTAAAATGTGTATGTAACCACCAATGAAAATTAACGTAACTCAACTCATGCCCGGTGGTTTTAAAGATTCAATGTATGTGATGTATTCGAACAGTAGAGGGAAGCACTTCACCGAGCTATAGCAGTTTACGGCCTTGAAGAGAAAACTAGAACAGCCGCTGTAGTGACGGGCTCTTTCTCACTTAATGGCAACATTAAAATTTTGCAGGGAGAAAACACAATGATTGGACTAAGGAAATGAATGTAGGTTACGAGTCTTATTCTTTCTATAATGGATATAAATGTACTCAAAAACTTCAGTTACTGTTATAGATCATGGACAACCAAACAAATTATGTATTAAACTAATCACAGGTAATGCTTGTATGTCATAGTTTCATCTTTTTTTCCTTTCTCCTTTGATTGATGTTTCCTAATTTAAACCCGATATTTATTTAGTACAAGTAAAAGGAAAAAAATCTTTAGGGTCTGAATCACTACCTTCTGTAGTTTTTTTTTTTTTTTCCTGACTTGACATGGTAAAAGAAAATCTTGTCTGAAGAAGCTTTTTTTTTACCTTACGCCAGAGTTAATGACTATAACATATTGGATCTCATGCACAATTCATGAGGGCTGATTTAGCATTAATGCAGGTGCATAGAATGGCTCAAGCTGTTCACCTGCTCTCCCTGATAGAGGCAAAATGCTGCCATGATTTCTAACAAGGAGAAACTAGAGGAATGAATCAGAGAGATAAAATATATAATGTACATATAAATGTAGCTTAAAATGCATTGTAAATGATTTGTACATAGCTAGTCAAATACCTTTCTCTAGTGGCAGGCTTATCTTCTAGTCAATGATAAAACATGAGGCTAGATTGTCATCCTGTTGGCAACCCTCTGAAGCAAATTAGGACTTGATCCTTCTGCCAGTGGAATCATTGGCAAGCAATCATATGCACAATATGCTGCTTCAAATGCAATCAGAAGGAATGTATGTTTGATCTAGCTGGATAAAACTCTTCAACTGATAATCACCTACTAACTTATAATCTTGATAATGTTACTTCTCTAATTTTCTCTTAAAATGCAGAAAGAAATTCTAGCAAAGTGAGATTTGTCCTCATGCCTATTGAAAACAGAATAAGGTTTGATAGTTCCAATAGCCTTCAAAACTACTAACAAAATAATTTTTCTTTTAAAATGGTCTCATTGTAGAGTTATTGCATTTATAGGAATGAAATTATTTTCTTCCAGAATTAATATTGACGGGCACTTACTATTCCTCAATACTGCAAACGTGTAGAAAGCACTCATTCACCACCTCTAGTTTAGTTTCTCATTTCTGCTTTTTAGCTTTTGTCCTATTGGAGATATGCATTAACAGGGAAAAGTAGGCCTAGGTACTCAAAGCCTATATGAGTAGCTTAGACTAGAAATTTAACTTTTATATGCTAATATTAAGTAGATTACATTCAGTAAAGAAGGCTCAGGTGGGATCATATCAAAGTATATAAATATCTGAAGGGAGGACGCAAAGAGGATGGAGCCAGGCTCTTTTCAGCAGTGCCCGATGACAGGGCAAGAGGCAACGGGCACTACCTGAAACACAGGAAATTCTAGCTGAACATAGGAAAACTTTTTTTTTTCATTTATTTTATTTTTATTTTTTTACTGTGAGGGTGACCAAGCACTGAAGCAGGTTGACCAGAAGGGGCATATCTCCATCCTTGGAAGTATTCATAAGCCGCCGGGACGTGGTCTTGAGCAACGTGCTCAGTCTGACCCTCCATTGAGTAGCAGGGTTGAACTAGACAGTCGTGAGAGGTCCCTTCCAACACCATCTATATTGTGATTCTGAGATTCCGTGAAATGTACTATAGGTGATAAATTATCACCTAGAAACTATTTCTAGGTATATTTATATAAGAAAAATATACATCATTTTAAATGTAACATATATATGTAATATTAACAAAGGATATTTTAATAGCAAACAGCTACTTATTCCTTCTCAGATTTCACATAAAAGTGATTTTCGTTGTATTAGAATTTTCAAAAAAGTTATACCTCTATTTGGGATTAATTTTGAAATTCTTGCTATAGGCTAGTAGCATCTTTTCTCCAGACTCAAGCTTTTATAATGACATAATCTCATTGACTACCAGATAGTCACTCTAAATTGTCCTGACAGATGAAATTTAGAAGCTAATTCACCTATCAGTGCCTACAAGGTTCTACGCCACTGATTTCATGGAAACTTGCATTTGGTGCCATCGGTTATCTAAAATAACGAAGTAGTTCAAATGACACACACCCCATCCAGAATCCACATTACAGGAACTGTTTTAAAGCTACCAAGTAACTTTTTTATTGTCTGGAGTACGCAGTGATATAGCTCTGCCAGCTAACACTTTGTATTGTGCTATAAATGATACTACAGATATCTGCACAGTCTTCCAGAGAGTACAGATTTGTACAGAGAATTTGCCCATGGTATGCTGTACGTGCGCTACCGTATCGACAGCTGGAGAGGTGTCAGAGCAGGTGCAAAGAGACAGAAGATTCTCACGAGAGAAGACTTTCTTTCCTGAAGAGAATTGATTTTGTCCAGACTAAAGAAACTATTTATTGGAAAGTCTAATGGATCCAAAGCATGATAAAGCATTGTTATAGCAACTTCTAGACATGTCTAATACAGAAGGTAGTGTGTATATATAACTGGTGGTCAGTTATGGTCTAACTTGATCTTTATGATCTTCATAAGTCTCACCTACAGCAGGACATATTAGTAACATTAGTACTGTGACCATGAATTCCATTATCTCTGCATCATTTTCCTGGGCCTAAAAAAAAGTTGTGAAGAAACAAGATGATATTACCAATTTATGAGTTCTGAGCAAGTCCTGAAAACTTAATTTCAAATTACTGCTTCATTTNGAAGAGAATTGATTTTGTCCAGACTAAAGAAACTATTTATTGGAAAGTCTAATGGATCCAAAGCATGATAAAGCATTGTTATAGCAACTTCTAGACATGTCTAATACAGAAGGTAGTGTGTATATATAACTGGTGGTCAGTTATGGTCTAACTTGATCTTTATGATCTTCATAAGTCTCACCTACAGCAGGACATATTAGTAACATTAGTACTGTGACCATGAATTCCATTATCTCTGCATCATTTTCCTGGGCCTAAAAAAAAAGTTGTGAAGAAACAAGATGATATTACCAATTTATGAGTTCTGAGCAAGTCCTGAAATCTTAATTTCAAATTACTGCTTCATTTCCTTTCCTATGAATTTAACTTCTAATTCTGTGTTACTATTTGTCCATCTCTTAGCTTCCTTCTGTGCAACAAGAACTTAGTCAACCAAAGACATGCAGCTGTATTAACGTTTACTGTGACCTGAAAGTTAGTCCTGGGCGGCCTATTCTGCTGTGAATGACTAAGAGGGAACTTACAGTGCCAATTGTTTTCCAGAGCCAAGAGAGTAAAGGACTAGTTTAAATGTCTGTCTTTGATTTATGCACAAAGCACTTCAGGAGGCTGTCTCACCTCGTGGAAACGAACCTTTAGTCAAAAAAGAATGTTATAATTTCCCACTTTTTGTTTGTCTTTCTCATGATATCCTGTGCATAAAATAAGCTCCAAGTTTGAGCTTCCAGTGTGAGATGGAAATGGAGAGCCACTGCATGTACGATTCTTTCTAGCACTCTATATTGCAATCAAATAAAGGGAATAAAACATTACTGCAGAGAGTAGCATTTCAAACCATGTAGCCTGAAATTTGCAAGCCTAGATAAGAGGGTGATAGAACTGAAACTACATTAGGGTCTTGAGGCAGTAGTGCTCATATTATGCTGGGGAGAATTCTATGGGTAGCCTAAAATAGTTATCCAAAAGCAACAGTATATTTTAGAGTTGACTAAATAGATCTTTAGGTTTCACTAAATTTATTTCATTAAATCTCTATTGATGGTAATGGAAGCTTAGCTTGCAGGAAAACGTCTAAATTTAGATGTCTTAATCTGTGAGCTGTACCACTCACAATGACTACATTGCAACGAAAAAACACCCAAGACAGCTTTAAACTATCTGGCTTGGGTAAATCCAATCTAGTTTCACAGCATCAAGGAATTTAGTTCAGAATAATATCCTGCCATGAAGGGTGACTACAGCATAGGCTATTTTGGAGACCTGCTGTAATTTACTTTGGGTAATAAAAGTTTTAGCATTGACTTAAATGGGATGTTATCTGATAACCAAGCTATTTGCCAAGTTGTGTTACAGAACCTTGATGCAAAAGTTATTTATTCCTTGGGCATTAGTACTAGGGATATCGAATGAATTCAGCTGATGAAATGCTGGCCAATTTGTATGACATGCTGTAATGACATTATAATACTTTTTATTTCGTTTTCATTGTGTAACATTGCTTCATTTTCTTTCATGGACACAGTATTTCACTGAGGTCATGCAATGACACATAGATTATTGCCATGACTGGCTCTGGTTAAATCATAATTCATAGTGCATTAAAATATTCCAAGTTATTCTTGTCTTCAATGTGCAACATTATAATTTCTGGAATAATATTTTTTTCTGCCACCATGCTTGTTTTTGATAACCTTTATGAATATGTTTCTGAATAACTCTTCTTTATAATCTTATCTAGTATTAATTAAGAATATGTTTATATTTGAATTCTAAACTATTAATAACATAAATCATTCTTGTGATGGAACAGAACTGCGGACAGTTTTGAAAATTGACTTGATATTCCTCTCTCATTTTTTGATCCATAACAAAACTACTTTCCCTGTCATTCAGAAACTTTTCCTTGGAGATGCATTTGTCCTTTCATTGGACTTACCAAAGTAAAAACATTCTTGTAAGGTGTCCCAGAAATTAAAAAGTAACCGATTTACAAATATGACGCTTCTGTGACTGTCAGTAAGTTCTTCTGTCTTTTGTATTTACAATAGCCAATTTTGGGTAATTCCTAAATTTAATAATTCATATTTTCTTTACTTCTTTGCAAATGAATTAAAAATAAACACCTTCTTAAGTTCTTTAAAGATCTGCTTTTAAAAGCAGCATTTTTGGCTGGGACACCATTTAGATTTTCTTGGAATTCTCCAAGTTCTAGTTTCAGCAGGTATTTATCTGTTCTGTTACTGATGATATGATCATACTCTCAGACTTCACTGTGGGGGGGGGCATAAGCTGCCATTGGAATGGACAGTTAGGCAAAATGCTTGCAGAATTCTGATACTAAGCAAGTGCAGGAGACTGGAAAGGATGTACACAGAACAGGCTGCCTCTGTGCTGTTGTCTGAAACTATCACTTGCAACCTACAATGGTATTCTGGCTCTTGAAGTTTCAAATGTGCAGGGCAGTGTATTTGTAGTGACCAACCTATATACATACTAAATTAAGCTACTATTAAAAAAGGCTATGTTTCAGTCTAAGATGACCTCTGCATTTTTTTGGTTTAATTTAGCAATCCACTTCAGAATATGTACAGTTAGGCAGAATTTTTATTTTATTCTTTTTTTTTTTCTGTTATCCTTAGGTAACCTGCCCATGACATTTATATTCATTGTCCCCTCTCTAGTGCAGCTGGGGAGATACTGTCAGGCAATGAATTTTTCTTTTTTTCTCTCTCCTTTTTTTTTTTTTTTCCCTCCTTTTTTTTTTTTTTTCCCTCCTTTTTTTTTTTTTTTCCCTCCTTTTTTTTTTTTTTTCCCTCCTTTTTTTTTTTTTTTCCCTCCTTTTTTTTTTTTTTTCCCTCCTTTTTTTTTTTTTTTCCCTCCTTTTTTTTTTTTTTTCCCTCCTTTTTTTTTTTTTTTCCCTCCTTTTTTTTTTTTTTTCCCTCCTTTTTTTTTTTTTTTCCCTCCTTTTTTTTTTTTTTTCCCTCCTTTTTTTTTTTTTTTCCCTCCTTTTTTTTTTTTTTTCCCTCCTTTTTTTTTTTTTTTCCCTCCTTTTTTTTTTTTTTTCCCTCCTTTTTTTTTTTTTTTCCCTTTTCTTTTCTTTCTTCTTTTTTTTTTTCTGTTATCCTTAGGTAACCTGCCCATGACATTTATATTCATTGTCACCTCTCTAGTGCAGCTGGGGATATACTGTCAGGCACTGAATTTTTCTTTTTTTCTCTCTCCTTTTTTTTTTTTTTTTAACAGTGTGAAGATGTCATGTTTTCTGGCCAAAACCAGCACAGAAAAATATATTAAATCCCATGACCTATTCACATTATCTGGTAAGAAGAATTTTTTAAAGTCAGATGATGCCAATGACAGTTAAAATTCATTATTATCTACTTGTATGACTGTTATGCCAAGAGGTACTTCTGATACTGAGGCTCAGTTGTGTTATGTACTGGTACAAAAGGTGACACTTCTTGTTTCAAAAACGATATAGTTGTTGTGGCTTAACCTGGCAGGCAGCTAAGCACCACACGGCTGTTCGCTTACTCTCCCTCAACATTGGGATGGGGGAGAGAATCAGAAAAAAGGAAAAACTTGTGGGTTCAGATAAAGATAGTTTAATAGAATAGAAAAGGAAGGGAAAATAATAATAATAATAATACAATAGTAATATATACAAAGCAAGTGATGCACAATGCAATTGCTCACCACCTGCCCACTGAAGCCCAGCCTGTCACTGAGCAGCGGCACCCCCAGCCCAGCCAGCCACCCCACTTTATTGTTCAGCATGATGTCACATGGTATGGAATATCCCTTTGGCCAGTCTGGGTCAGCTGTCCTGGTCCTGTCCCCTCCCAGCTCCTTGTGCACCCCCAGCCTGCTCACTGGCAGGGTGGTATGAGAAGCTGAAAAGTCCTTGATCTATTGGAAGCACTGCTCTGCAAAACTAAAAACATCAGTTTATCATTATTTATCTCCTAAATCCAAAACACGGCAACACACTAGCCACTATGAAGAAAATTAACTCTACCTCAGCCAAAACCAGGACAACAGTAAATATACAAAACAGATAGAATGGGAGGCAGTACAAGAAGATGAAAGTTGGGAGTTACCATGAGAGGATATAGATGTCTGAAAGGTATAGATATTGCCTAATAGATGTCATCAATAGAGTAATGAAGTCTGAAATAGGATTCTTGATTTTTTTTTTTTTTTTTTTGAATAGCATTTAGACTTCCAGAGCCATACAGCAGGTTAGCAGCAAAGCCAAGAGCAGATTCTAGGAACAGAACTCACCTCATCTTCCTTAGACATATGTAGCATAGACAGCTATTTCTGAAGCTCCCTTTATATTCATTGTAGAGAAACAGACTTTTTTCAGGATTCAATCCACCTGATGTATTTAAAATGACCATTTTAGAGTGAGAGGAATTCTATCTTAGACTTCAAAATCTGTAGTGACTAGATTTCTACTGGAATGACTTGCATAAAGAGCAGACCTCTACATTTAGTTGGATGAATTCCACTACAAATCCTTTGACAGAAGAAACAGTGACCTTCTCTCTGGACCATGAAATCATTCTGAATGAGATGATAAAGCATATCTAAGCAACTGCTGTGCATTCCAGAATAAGTTCAAACAAACCTTTTCCTCTTCATTTACTTATGCCAAATATTCAAATTCTGGAGATACCTGACTCAACTGACTATTTTGTATACTCATCATCAATACTACTCTGTATTCTACCACCCTACTATCCAGAGGCACAGCATTTCAAAGTGGACCATCACACAAGTACATTATTTACAATCTCACATTATTTTGCTTGCATATAAACTATACCCATAAACCATTGTTTGGTGAAGAAGGTTCCAAAATATTAGACATATGCACAGTTTCAGTTACTGACTTACAAAAATCCCTTCAACCAGGAAAGAGTTCCAGGGATTCTAACTTGTAATTTGTATTCTCATTACATTTAATAACTCTTTACACAATCCATCTAGGTCAGTTTAAATGAATGCCTTGTTGCTACTTAGGTGATTATGGGTTGCAATTCATTTAACGTGCCCAACGATTCATGTTTAATTTATTGAATTTAATGCAGTATTTGAGTGACCTGTGCATGTGTAGTACTTTAAATGCATGCACACTGGCACATACAACCCTATGCAGTATTTTGCTTAAGTAATCAGCTTATTGATGTGTTGGAGTTTGAGATATCATGTGACTTTTTATGTCACTGTTTAATTTAGTGCTGCCTGCAGTGATGAGTCATTCTGGGTTCACTGGGCACCTCTCAGAAGCTCCACAGCTTTTATGCCAACAATAATGGTTCAGGATGTATCCAGTTCTATGATTTGTTACCTGGGCATCTGTCATGAGCCACTAACTTGTGTTTACATCTTATTTTGTTGTTTTTGTTGGAAAACTAATTAAAGAATTCTATTTGTTTACAGCTGGAGGTACGAATAATTTCTTCAATATCTGACGAGTCAAAGGGCATTTACAAGTAATACTTAATGTCTTCTGTAGAAATCATCTTTCTGTATTGTAAAGCTCTATATGGTATATCTGTAGGATTCCCTGAATCTCTTGTGCTGAAGTTTTTAATTAACATGCTGAGAGTGGAAACTGCTTTGCAGAAATCTGAGCTCTCTTAAAATCCAGAAGTTAAAGCCATTACTTTTGGCAGACCTATGTTTTTATGCTATTAGCCTTTTCTGTCCCTGATAAAAGAGTGCACTTTCAGTTCTCATCATGATACTGAATCCTAGCAAGACAGGAGGATAAAAGAATCATGTTTAAATTATTTAACAAAAATGTTCTTGGCTTGATGAAATCCACATTACCAGCAATGTTTTTTACCTTAACCATACTCCTTTCTTATCTCTAAACAACAGTACACACACTCATGCTTGATATCTATGATTCCAAGTAAGGGGAAATTAATTTGGCATTCTTATCACCAAGTTCCAGAATTTTTTCTTCCCTCTGCCTAAACGGCCAAATTCTTCTTTTCTTATTCACCAAATCCTGTGATTATTTTGTTATATGCTTTTTCTTGTGTTTTGACAGGTCGTCATACTAGGATAACTGACAAGGAGGACCTCACTATAATCAACTTCTAACTTCTGTTGAAATACCTTACAAAGTTCAGAAACAGCTATCTGCAAGATTTTGTATATTCCATCTGCTAAATATTTGGATTCTAAGCAGTGAGATATAGTTCAATATAACTTTTTCTTCCCAAATAGTTCCTAAGTAAACATCGATGTACACTGTAGCGACTGACTACTGGGACATACTAGTTTTAATTTCATGTTAACAAACAAACCTCAGGTCCCCAAGGAGCAATGGTAATTCCATGCTCATATTTACACAATTTACACTAAATTATATCCTGTAGTGGGTCAAAAAATGTTAACTGCAAAGCAATATGGTTGACCATCAGCATATGAAAAATATTCAAGAATAGACTGGAAAGATGCCTAGCAAAGGTGTTTAGCAAGGAGATACTAGATCAGATTATTTTTTTTTTAATGTAAATTTAGTGCAAATACTTTTATTGGCCCCATAAACATTTATAGCTTATAAAGCTAAGCTACCAACTTTAGAAGAGAAGAATTTGCTGGTATAGCAAACTTTTGCATTGAGTATTAATTTATTTTCAGGATCCTTTCAACAGCTCTCTAGCAGAGGTAAAATGGCATAGTTCTGCCATTGGGGTTGCGATTTATGTCAACTGACATGCCAACCCTTGACTTGTATTTATTTCCATTGATTTCCATCTGTTACTTAGAAACATTTCAAATGCTTTACACATTCATCTATCTAAAATCACACTGAAGCTACGTAACCAAACACCTACACATAAGCCAAGCTTGAAATGACTCCCTGGACTTTAGCTGTAATGATTCTGAGAAAAAAAAAATGGGTTGCCATACGGAAAACTGCTAAGAGATGAACAAAAGTCCTGTTGCCCTAAACATATAATGCGTTTAAAAAATGAGAGGGTAATGGCCAAATTCAGTGTCATTAATTCTCTTGTGGGACTAAGAATTCCTTCTTGGACATTATAATTGATAGCAAGATCAGAAACATGTCCATGTGAAAGTTAATTTTGATTTCATTTTACATTCTTTTTAATTTCTCTCAAAGAAAGATAGGTTTATGAGTTTATGATGGAGCTAAGTTTTCTTTTTTTTTTTTTGAGTTATTATTATTTAGCAAAGTTCTGTCTTTTGCAATGGCTGTTTAACTGGGTTTTCTATATTTTTGAGGAGATAAGTTAAGGTTAGGGAGGGCAGGTAGGACAGTTTTTACTGCTTCTAATTGCAGGTTTGTGTCCTCTACAGTGAGCTTGCTTGATCACATGTCTCCAGGGCATGCTTCTTCCTCATCTTTGAGGAAGATTTGTCAACTCTTCCCCTGTAATGTCTTGCTGGCTCTCCTGTCATTCCCAAATCTGGCTTCTGCATATTTTGGGGTTCCATGTAGATATCGGGAAGGATTTAGGAAAATCTTGAATTAATACAAGACACTGAGCTAGATACTATAGCGACTGACAGTGCAAAACTACTAATTTATTCACTATTTTCCCATGCTTTAAGGTCTATGAAGCTGAGCAAATCAATACTAACCATAATGAATTTGCATCTCCTATATGTAGACTGTCATTTAAAGACTAATGTCAAAATTATTTTAGATGTGAGGCATCCTATGTAAAATCTGAATTGTGTCTCCTTTTCAGTTACAATGATCAGATCTTTTTTTGATCCTAATGAAAGTTTGGATAGTCCTAGGTGGTAGATATTCTTCTTTCTCCAAGACTGAGAAATAGAATAGTTCTGTAATGAATGTAATAATGCCCTGTA
>VXAL01004538.1:77061-93377 GCA_013399475.1 Chauna torquata
CCCTGCTACCAAACCTTTACCACATAAACCCAATACATTATCTACTTCATAAAACTCAGTTCACCACTGTAAATGCCTATGAACTGTTTTTTAAGACAAGCAGTCTTAGAACTACTTGTGCCCTAGTCCATTATTTAGATTGTAATTTAATTATATGGCAGTGAAGCTGTTCTCTAGCAATTTGTAAAATTAAGAGAGTGTGTTTTTACTGGTGACTTTTACTGATCAAACTTTTCAACAGACTGCTCTAAATCCTATAGAGCTCATTAGGAATATTTCCTTTATTGTTACTCAGGGTAGAACTGCAACATGGATGGAATTTACTAGTAGAAAAGGAACTACCAGTATAATGTGTTTGTAATAAATAAACATAATATTCATATAGTTTAATTTTCAGGCAGTCTTGTGTGGAGCCAGGAGCTGGACTTGATCCTTGTGAGCCCCTTCCAACTTGAGATATTCTATGATTCATTGTAATGATTCTCATGAATTTGTGATAAAATTTCTAGCTTTGCCAAAGATATCTTGTGCAATCTTTAACAGGTCATTCAAACTGACTGCTTTATACCTCTATCTGTAAAATGGGGAAAATGCTTGCTTTGTCTCAAGTTTAGAACATCTTGTTTATTATTAATGCTTCACATTCTTCAAGTTCATGATGTGTTTGTATAGGACCTAGAGTAATGGAGCTTCACTGCTGACTGTGGCTCTCACATGCACTCTTAACAGAAATATATAAGAAAAGCAACAGGTCTATTCTCTAGCCTAGATGGCATTTCAATACAGTAACCTCTTTTCCTACATGCCTTTCTCATAACAGAAAATGATGAGCCTTTCCAAATATTTATACTCATAGATTTCAGTAAGTTAGCTCTGCTGAGATCTTTACAAGCCCTTCCACAGACAATGTAGTTCTTTCATTTAATTTTCCAGACATGTACATTCTATGGTGATGAATTCGTAACCAAGATTAAATGACTTGAGCTTGACTGAATGAAGTCACAGTTCTACCTTTTCTAGGAACTCCAAGGCTCCCAGGATTTCTGCATACTCAATTTTCATTAATTCAGATATAGCTGTTCATGTTAATGCAATTTTGCTGACCCCTTCCTAAAGAACTTGATCACTCGCCTACTTCTTTATTTTCTGTCATGGTATTTCTTTCACAGAACTGTATTTAATAACATAAAGTAAATCTTCAGCGCATTTCCCTTTTTCTGCTGACCTACAGATGGATTACGTGAGCATATAGGACGTATATTTTGATTGATCTTTCCTCTCATAGATCTTGCAATGTAATCTGTGTAATATAAACATGGAGGTGAATATATGCTAATGGAAAATTAGCATATTTTTGGAATTAAATTCACCTCTGTTAGGGTGAATTTAACAATGTGTTCTGGCTGATCTAACATCTTGCTCCTGTGCTAGTGTCTGGCAACTGCCCTCCACCCTGCTCTTAGGCGCAGGCTTCCACTTCTTCCCTGGCAGCATTCCTGGTCCTTGTCACGTTCCTGGAGGAGCTGGCTCTGCTCACTAAGCCACCAGAAAACCAACACATGGTAACTTAAAAATAATTATCTTGGTGTATTTACTTCCTGAGAGATCAGCCAAATCATGAAACTGTAGTGAGCTCTTAGGTCATCTCTGTCTTCTTATGAACACCTTTAGAAAATCCTGATGGAGACTTTCTTCATTGTTTCTCAGGCAAGAATAGGAGAGACATCCTGACAACAGTATATAGGTGTGGCCACAACACAACTGTTATCTTCAGTTTTATTTGCAGTCTCATCCTAACAGCTGGCAGCTGAAGGTACAAAAGTTATTCTTTCAATTAAAATGATTGCCCACTATGAAGCTGAAATATGTGAATGTGAGTAAAGTACATGGGTTTTGCTTTGTCTCACTGACCTGTGGGAAAATAGATATACATTTCCAAATGCAATCAATATAACAGTGCTTATTGGAAGCAGTATGAGCTCAAATCAAAAGCAAATGATTTTCTTCACTCTAATTAGTCTTGAACTGGATTTTAAGAATTTCAGATATTTGTTGTTTATCATAAATATAACACGTTGTTCCTAATTCAACAACAGTAAGTGATATGTTTAAAGTTTCTATTTGCTCATAACTGTCACTGGTTTAGTGAAGTTTAATCATCTAGTTTTGATGTTTTCCTAGAGAAGAAAAGATTTAGACAACAGCTTGAATGTTGTGTAAAATAGGGCCTATCTACGACAACTAAGTAAAAGTAATGCATTGTTTCTTTTAAAGCAAGCTTTGCTAAACAGGGAGAGGGAGTTTTAGTCAGAGTTCAACAATATCTGCCCTTCTAATGTCAGTATGCAAAATACGTTCTAAATGACCTGTCAGTTAGTGATGAAAGTTAATTTTGAAACATTATATGAGAAGGAGAATAGAAATGATGGCAAGTTTGCTCTGAAATTTTATATCTTAAAAGTAGTACAGATTGTTGAAGCTAATTCTCTGATAATTTTCATTTTCATAAAAATCCCTTGATATTCTGTGATTTTGACCTGCGGTTGTGAGAGATATTAATGATTCATTTGAACGAACAAGTGTGATGAATACTGATAGGTAATCCAATAAACAGATTGTCAAAAATACTGTGCTTCTTCCAATTCTTATGAAACAGAAATAAAGATAGGTATGGAATAAAAAGAAAAGAACAAAAATGTATATCTTTGGGAATGTTTCTCCCTGATTAGCGGAAAGAGTAAAAGCTGAATAAGAGGTTATTCTATTATTCTATTGGTTAACTTTTTTTTTTTTTTTTTTACAAAGCTTCTAATCTCTTTTAATTCAATTTTGATTTTAGCTGTGGATGAAGTTACGAATGGTACCAAAATATATCTTTGGTATCTTTACAGTTTAGGAAATGTGTTATGGAGGTGTAATGCTTCCTATTTCCATCAGAGGGTACTATAAACATGCCTAAAACTTACTTTTTGGCTTCACCTGCAAAGAAATGGATGCTTCTTTCAGTTTGGAATTTCTTGATAATTTTCAGTGTTTATAAATTGTGTACCATCAGATATATTTGCCTTGCTGCAAACATGAGTGTTTTATGTGGCCTCATTAAAAACATTTGAAAACAAGTTTAGCAAACATTCTCTTTTGCTTGTAAATATTCGCTGGATATTCCATTTTAAAAAGGAGTCTTGTTCCAAAACTTCTGTCTGTAAAATGTCAATGAGGATGGAGGTAAAAGATACTCCTTATGTACTGAACATCTTACACATCTTGGCAGTCAAAACATACTTTCTTTCTTTGTAGATACAGAAAGTAATTCTGTCAGCATAGACAGGGCTTGAAAACCTGAAATGGTGTGCTCAATATGTCTCGTACAAGCTTGTCTTACAGAAAAGCAGCAGTCACCTGCGGGTGAGGGCTGGCCTTAGGGAGCTGCTGTTTGTACGTCAGATGTTGTTCAATTTCAGACACATAGGCTACTCATCTTTGTACTTTTCAGTTTATTTTCACAATGGTTTTCTATTCATGTGACTGCTTGAGGTTATGTTGTGGTTCTCCATGTAAGCAGTGAGTATTTGTATGCCAAAGACATTATTCATGTGCAAGGACATATTTAATATTTATTCTCTCTTTCTCTCTCTCTCTCTCTCTGTGAAAATGTTTGTTCTGTTTACAAAGTTTGTTATCCAGGCATGAAGGAGCAATAATGCCATGCAGCTTTGCTGGACACAAGTAAGAAATAAGAAGTGAGCAGTTCATGAACTCGGGGAGAAACTTGTTGTTTAATGATTACAGATTTCAGGGACCCCCGGGCAGCCAGGGCCTGTTGCACCCCTAGTCAGGAGCTGAGTAGCTGAGGGCACTGGGACACTCTCAGCATCGGGGACAGGGATGAGCTGAGACTGGGCTGGGACGTGGGCCCGAGGGTGGGCCTGGCTTGGCAAGGCCCAAGGCTGGGCTGGGCAGGGCATGGCCGTGGAGAGCTGGAGGTTGGCCTTGCTACAGCCTCACTATGGCAGGGGCTGAAGACCCCTGTGGTCTGAAATGGGGTCCTGGGCCAGGGCTGGGGGGAGTCCCGGAGGGTGGGCAGGGACAGGGAGGTCCCTCCGTGCCCTCAGCCCTGAAAATAAACAGCAGATAAATCCATAGATTTTGACACAGAACAGGCTAATCCAAAATGCAATGGTAGCTTGAAGAAGTCTATCTGAGGTGGTTGCTGATAACTGTGTAACCCAGAAGATACAGCTCAGACCTTCTCACAGCTCAGACTTTCTCTCATCTCCAGCCTTCATCATTTTCTCCTTGGGCAGCATTATCTGCCCTGGATGGATTGTGTCTGCAGTCTACAAACAGGAAGGAGCTCGGTAGTAAAATGAGTACAATTTTACTGTCCAAGACCAAAACATGTAACTACATGAGTATTGAGTTCGTAAGAGTTCAGTTTGTTTATTCAGAGTTGTTAAGAAAATGCTTTTTATCAGATGAACCTGTGTGAGATTAAGTATAGTAGTCTGTCCATACTGTAATTCTGTGGCAAATCAGATACTATTTGTTGTTCCACATTGAATATAAAATAAGCATAACTTCTGTTTTTGTGGCTAATTTAACAGAAACAGTCTTCTGCCCACTCTTGGCTGAGATAAAATCTGCACCTGTATGTGATTCTGCTTCAAACAAAGCCAGGATTAAAGACCGTTGGCTACATGCCAGATGTTCAGATTGTGGCATAGATATCCTTATAACATTCTGCTCTGATAATAATCTGTTGTAATAGGATTGCTGATAGGGTGAGGTGTTATTTGGCTTGCGGATATTGGGACCTGATGCATAGAAATCAAACTACATTTGCATGGTTCATGAAAAACGTAAAACTTCTTGGATAGGCTATGGAGAGCAAATTCAATCAGATCAGAAATCTGTCAGTAGGAAGTAGCAATTCAGTCTCATTTTGTTCACATTTTAAAATCATGAGTCCAGTTCTTATTTGCATTACTTTCACATACAATACATGTGGCTTATTCACAACCACCCCAATAACCTTCTTATGTCTCCTTTAAGCAAAACTAAAGGTTGTACATCACTGCAGGTGGTATAAGGGAAAGTTTATTTTAGAACCCATTTTCCTGCATGTACAACCACCATGAATTGGGAGTTGGGCTCTGGGGTAAACCACACCAGAGTGATTTTGAAACAACCTCCCAACATCACAGAGTGGCTGAGGTTGGCAGGGACCTCTGGAGATCATCTAGTCCAACGCCCCAGATCCAGGCAGAGTGGGTAGCTCAGAACCATGTCCAGATGGGTTTTGAGTATCTCCAAGCTTGGAGACTCCAGAACCTCTCAGAGCACACAGCTCCAGAGCTCAATTACCTTTGCAGTAANAAATGGAATTTCCTATATTTTGGGAAATACATCTTCAGGTGGAAATCTTAAGGAGTATCTAAAGAAAACTAGACAGGTTTATTAATGGCAAGAATAACACACAACCACTTTCTATTATCATATTATTCATGCTTCTATCATAATTTTGTCAAGAAACGTTAAACCCAGTGTGTGATGCTGTATGAGTACGCATTAAAACAAAAAATGAGTCACACAGTGGTAACTGAAACTTAGTAGAATGCTCATAAGGATTATTTTTAAATTATCTATTGTTTAGTAAAATTTTGTTTGTTGATTTCCTAGGCTGAATTTTCAAGATGACACACAGACAAGACCAAAAAGTGCTTTGTAAAGGAGGTCAAATTGTTGTGTGTTATGTTAGCTCTTTCTAGTATGTTTTCCCTCCCTGGATTTGACCAAAATCATTTAAGCAATGTAGAAAAGGAATTGCTGCTGAATCATTGGCTGCTTATTTTATGAATCATTGTTATCATATTTATTTTATGAATCATTGTTAAAACATTCATTTAGATGTGAAAACTAACATATAGCTAGAACATTTTTCTTTATAAAATACTGACTATGATTGTATCACAGGTTAAATAACTTAAACATCAGGCAACATATATAAAAATTTCACTTTCAAAATGTAGTTTATGTATATGTATATGTATAGAACTATATATATAAAAAATTAAAACTGTAGACATACAATGTATGAATATGAATATATTTAAGTTATGCAAGGTTTTTTTTGTAGGTAAGACTACTCTGGTGAAGTCGTTCTTAGGAATGACTTACTAAACCTAAGCAAAATCAGAATCTGGTTTATTTGAAGAAACAAAACAAAACAAGGCCTGACTATTTGTGCTTAATTTGGATTTTTAAACTATAGAGATAAAGAAAAAAGTAGTATAAAAACCTACCAAATCTCAATATACGAGTGTCGGAGGCATTGGTGCTGAGTGTCTTTTTAATCTTCATTTCTGTGTGTACTGAAATTAGGATAATATTCTTTATACTATATTCTCATTCCACTGAGGTAAATAACTAAACTCCCACTGTACTCAGTGGTACAGGATTAGTCCCTCTATTTTTTACTGGGGCAGAGGGTTTTTCCTTACTATTACTGTATCTTCATATAAATATAGCAGCATTATTGAAAGCCTGAAGTTTCAAGCTGTTGCCTTTCTCATCTTCTTAAATTCAGTACCACATGGCAGATTTTTGTGGAGCCTTATCTCTCAAGCCAAAAAAGAAAAGCATGATCACAATAGTCAGCTTGGCTTTTCTTCTCATCTCTATATGCACTTCAGTGCAGGAGAAGTTCAGACACCACAGAGCTTCAAATGGTTGCTTTCAAAGGCATTAAAAAAAGAAAGGGAAACAAATATTGAGCTATTACGAAGAAGTTTTCAGCCAGTGCATGTTTATTAAGCTTACTTTATTCTATCCAGCATATTCAAAGACATCTGATTAAACTGTCCCGAATAAAAAGGACAAAGCTTTCTTCAGTCTGTGCAGTACAGATAAATAATTTTGTGGGAGATTTTTATCATCTCTCAGGCTCTATACTGGAGACTTGAGGCATTTCAAACAGGCTGTGTGCATTGCCAAATACAGTCCTGTTCAGAATACGCTAAAATGTTGTATCTGGCTAATTGGAGATATAGAAGATTGTTTCTAATCACTACATGACACACTTTGCTATTCTTATAGATACTCAGGCATATTTCGTGCTTCACATGTATTTCCAGTGAAATCACTGGAACACGTCGCAGGAGTAAGTGTGGGCCAACATAGGAGAGGAACTTTCTGTATGGCCCAGTACACAGTGACGTTGTTATGACCTTTATTTGAATATCCTGCTTTAAACTTCACATTCTCTAATGTTTCAGCTGTGTGATAACTTTTATTTACAGGTATTTTTGGAAGGGACCATTCAAAGGTGAAAAGAAGTATTGAATAACATTGTATTCATTAAAATGGAGACAGAGCAGGACTCACATCCTTGGCTGTAAGTTCTCTTGAAGTCTAACATCTAACACTGTTATCTTCATGACTTATTTAATTATTTTAATAATTAAGTCTGTTCCATACAAGAAATGTTGATTCTTATTGAATTAGGGAATTTAACTGCTCCTTTTTCACATCATGCTTCAGTATGAAAATCAATAGGCCAAATCACTTTTTATCTACTTAAGCTTTCTTTCAAGCTGGTGATTAGTGAACAAGTAGTGTGACATTCAAACCATGTGACTAAGCAGACAGTGCTGTTACTTCCAATCTTTACTTATCCTTTTTCTTCAAGTTCATCTAAGAGATAGGCCAGACAATAATTTAGGTTCAGTTTTAGGCAGAACAGTATTGCCATCATAGTTACACATCATACTCTTCTGGAGATCAAGACTTGGAGGTAGTCACAAGAAGAAAATGGAGCATTATATCTACAATAATAAAAGAAAACTTAACTGTAACCTTGTTTGAAAAATGAAGTTAATGATTCCTAATATTTTTCTCATTTTGAAATGGCATATATGATGGAACTTCCACTACTGAGTTTAGGAAACTTCAAATACATTAATGAAAGGTGTACTTTGTGTATACATATACCTGAATCAGTAGCCATGTGAATCTGCAGCTAAAAGTTTTAACCACCAAAAAATACCCTTACTAGTAGGTATATAAAAATTGTCAATTATTTAATTTTTGTCCATGAGTCTTCTTTTCTGTATTTTCCTGTTCTAAGCACAGTCCTTTCCTCTTGCTGCTTGCACCAATGATTACTGATGAAAGTAATGGCTACTCACCTGCTTTATCCACTTTCCTCATGCTGATCGGGAGCTCTCCTTTGACTGTCTCTGCATGAGTACCAATAGCATCATGCTTCCTGCAATGAATTCATGACTGGCATCCTGGTAACAGCACAGCCTGTGGATATTCACTTTCTGATTTGTGATATTTCCTTTTCATTCTGTTTGTTAATAGACCCAAACAGTTCTTAAAAACATTACCACCCATTTCTGTTTCCTCTGGAGGGGAGGCAAAGTGAATCCCACTGAAAAGATTATTCTAAAGATGATATCTTCACTGAAGAGCAGTTACTTTAAAACATGGTAAGTGGATCCCAAATCCACAGTTTACTGTTGCTCTTTCTGAGCTACCTGTAGCTGTCACTCTTCTCCACTACCACTAGTTAACAGAGCTTGCAGTTATATATGAGTGAGCGTAGCACAGTTTATTCAAGCTCACCGAGGTAGTAGTTATCACGTTGTGTTGCTCCTTGCATACATGTAAATGCCTTTTTAACTGGAGGTGCCCATATTTTTCTAACCCTTTCATCCTGTCTCTAGGAGACAGATAATAAAATTAATTAAAGTAGGTTTTACTGCACATTTGGGAAAGTGATGTGCCCTTGTAGCTCTGGATCAGCAGTCTCTGGTTTCATGTTTTCATGAGGTTAATAAGGAAAACAAGGCAATTGATATAATACCCTCTACAGACAAGATCTGTGTAACTGATAGCATATCCTTCATGACCACAATGCTGCAATACATTAGTTTACCACTGCAAGTGATGCCTCTTTCATGGTAATTTTGGGAGCCTTAAGGTTAAACTGCTTTGTACACATACATACAGTCATGGTCAATAGCAAAAAAATGATGATTCCATTTGGAATTATTTCTTAATCAGAATTCCTCTCTGGGCTCTTTTATTTTGTGAAAAGGTGCAACAAGCTTCTTTTTGTCTATTTGCATTCATTAATATGATTTTTTATTGGGGGGGNTGGCCGCTCCAGAGGGCAAACTGTGATTATAACATTCCCTGGGGTGTAAAGAGGTGAATGTTCTTCTCTTTCAGAAGCAACCTGGCTAATTTCAAAATTTATTTCAGAAATGTGCCTTACAGCACCCCAAACGTCATTCATTTTAGAAGAATTGTACTTCACAAATACAATTATTAATTACCATACTGAGTTAATGTAACATTTGTACAATATTTGGGGATCTTGACAGCACTCCGTAAAGCTGCATCGTTTACAATGTACTGTTCTGCAAAGGGTATTTGTTGGGGGGAAGAGTTCTTTAAATGAATAGTTAAAACTGTCTGGAAAGGAATTGTGTTATTTAAGTTTTCTTAGACAAATTGCAATTGTTTCATTAGCAAGAGTGAGAATCTAAGACTCTATTACTACAGTTGTTCTCATTATTAAATGATGATAGTACCTGTGGCCTTATGGGAAGCCAGAATACAGTGAGTTGGTCACAGCATTCTAGGTGTGAAATTCAAAGATGCTGAGTGCCATAAATAATTGAAATGTTCTGTAAAAATGATCTGCTTATATGGGAAAAAAAAATCAGTGTTTTCTTTATTTTCGTTTAAAATACAGCTTTCCATTGCAAGAAGTCCGTAATTAAGCTGATTTTCTTCTTCCTTTTAGCCAACTGGCAATTAAATAGCTTGCTAACATTTTTTGTTTGCTAAGAATTTTGCACTGCAGCTCTACTGTAGCAGGCATTTACAGCCATAGCAAGGCTCTCAGGAAGGAGGACACCTTCCCTCTGACTTCGTCCTCCTCACTCATAGCCCCTTCTGCAGATTCCTTGCATTGAAGGTGCCAGGCTTGCAAATGGGGAGACAAAGGGACCAGGCCTAGGCACTCCTACCCACTTTCTTGACTCTCAGGCTTTCTACCTTCACTAGCACTCTGTCTTCATATAGATATGAATGGATCCATGCAGGAAGGGAACTGCCCTTGTCTTTCAATGAGCCTATTTCCTCGTGGAATAAGCAAATTCCCAGACAAGCTTTTTAAATGTGAGAAATGTAACTTACACCTTCCCTAAATGTGGTCCTTTCACCTTACTATTTTTGGAGATACCTGGCCACTTTATGTGGCAAAATATAGATTCTTTCTACCGTGAAGAGCTTTTAACTCTCATCTGCCAAATGAAGCTGCAGATTGTACAATATAAATTTTTAATTTGGCCTGTAAAAATTGCTCAGTCCTTTTCCCTTAATATTTGAGCAGCAGATCATGACAAGCTCCTGCATGGGTGCCCAGATGAGAAATGCAAAACTTTGCGGTTTGGGTGCTCATTTACTCTCACATTAGACATTGTTTTGTTTCTGGGATCCAAGAGTCTTTTCCTCACTGTGGTCCTAAACACTTGCAGTACTGCAGAGAGAGAAATTGAATGTAGACTTCTTCCGGGATGCACTGGCCAGCAAGAATTGCAGAGCTGATCACAGGAAAAGCAGACTGTCGGAGTGCATGGTCTTCCCAGTGCTGAGCTTGTACAAAGATGGATTATACCGCATACTGCAAAATCCCCTTTTTAAAGCAGTAGCCAAATCAGTTTGGCATTTGGCGTTCTTTTTTCCTCCTAGTAAAGTCAATTGGAGCTCTGCAGCAGACTTCAATGAGAAAAGGATAAGGCATTAAATAACATGCTGCACAGCTTTTGTGTTACTTGAAAGGAATCCAGGCAGAACTTTGCCAGAGTGATTGTGAATGTGGTATTTTTCCAGAAGAGTTTGGAGGGCCTCAGACTTGGCCAAAGGAGTATAAATCAGTTCAAAACTAAAACTGTGCTAAGTTTTCCAAAACGTAAATGACAGACAACAAAAAAGCATGAGAAACATGGAAGCTATAATTCAAGTTAACATCTGAGCAGAGTACAAAAGAGAGATGCAGCTGGTTAAATGAACTTTTTTTCCAAAGAAACTTCAGTTGTAATTTTTTTTTTTTTGGTATTGAATTTTAAAAATAGTCTCCACTTTACCCTTTAAGTGAACTGGAAAAGAACAAATGACAATAGCATAGTAATTTGGGGGCCAATTTTCCTTAAATACATGTTCTATTCGATATTGAACCCTTTTGATATTTGGAAGCTTCAGGACTCAGTTATCTGAAAGAAGCTGCATAAATTGAGGAATTCTGACAATACCACTGGGCCTAATAGCTACTTGATCATGATTTCTCAGTGGATCCCACTGTTCGGGCTGATTGGAAGGCTCTCAGTTGCATACAGTAATACTGAAATGCCAGTCAAACTGCCACAGTTAGGGTTATACATGCATTGTCATTGTTAAGCCCTATTGTCAGGGTCTTTGTAATCTGGGTGTAAAATCACTCTTAGCTGAGGGTGCGTATACAAGCCTGGAAGCACATCCACTTGACTATTTTTGCATAATTTTTAAATTGTTTATTCTCTCTAGCCACCTGTTCTTTTTTTTTTTTCTTTTTCTCAGTCTTTTTTCTATAACAAGAAGAAAATATCTCCCTAAAATCTAGTATTCAAAGTTGGAATGGGATGTTTTTTTCAGGGAAGTTCATTTTTCTCCTGGTGCTGCTGCTAGACTGCCCTCACCAAAGGGTGCTTTTTGTCTTTTCTCCTAAGTATATGTCTTTAGAACACTTAGGGGCTTCTGTCTTGTTCAAGGCCACATGCTGCCAGACATTTCAGAATGAGTTCACAGCTGATGTGCCTGTGGCATTTCCTTGAAGGTTGCAAACTAACTTGTTCTGCACTGACTCATTCTTGATAGTGCCATATTGCAATAGTTATTCAACTGAAATCTTTTGGCGTTGTTGGTATAGTAATATATGAGAAAGGGCACTGTAACTGATTCTTCCAGAAGTAACTTAAGTTTAGCAAAGAGTAATTTGGAGTTGTTGTGCGGCAGTTTTTCTTGCGTATTTAAAGACTTCTGTTTTCTTATCTAAGATATGAGAATTTTATATAGTGCTGGTCTTTCTAATTACATTTAATATGGGACTTTTTCTTTATGAAGGGGAAAGAGAAAAGAGTTTCTTTTAAAGTGTGTGCTACATACGAGCAAAAACGGGCAGATCTTACAAATCCTCAAAAAAAAAAAAAGAACAAAGCACCACTCCTTTTTCCCTTTATATGCTTCCTGTTACTTTTACTCTGTTCCTTTCTTTATCTACCTAATCTGTCTTGGTACTTGCACTGTGCTCCACTAACAGATTTGGGAATATTGGGAATATTAGTCAAATTCAGTATTATGGAACAGTTTCTATGCTTTCATATTGATGTTGTTATTGTATTAGATATTCAGGTTCCATTATTTGAAACCAAACATTCAGCAGTCTGATTAAAGCAATGCTTACAGTGATTAGAAAAGTTGCCATGTGATTCTTGATTACCTGTCATACAAAGACATCAGTTATTAACTCTTTACCTTACAATGTATTGATCAAACTTTATTATTATTATTATTTTCTTTTAAACTGTGCTAAAGAACAAAAAGAAAAGATAAAGCTTATTTTTGTTCTGCAAATGATATAATTCATCAATTTTCTCAGACTGTAAACAACAGAGTTACACAGACACTGGGTCCGAAAGTCTATGACCATTTTATCCAAAGTATATATGTCTTGACAACTCTAGGGTAGGTCCTTGTCTCAGAAGACCAAGCTACACCTGTGTCTTGGGTCAGGTGCATAGAAGGACTTAAATGTCAGGCAGGTTTGGATGCCAGGATCCGGAGCGGGTGCTGAGGCTGTGGGCTGTTGCTCCCTGATGTAACCTTTTTTCGGTGGAAGGTGGTGGAGTGCCTTGTCTCTGTTACAGTGTGTATGCAACAGTGCAGGAAAAGGAAATGCAGTACGTGTCAGTGTCAGCCTGCACTCTTCACTTTCAGGTGTTGGCATTTCTTACCCGTCTATCAGCTCTTCCTCCCCTCCTTTTAGTGCAGCTTTACTGAGTACCAGAAAAGTACTTCTGACTGCCCGTGTTGTCAGTCTGCCTTTATAACCACACTGGGGCTCTGCAGTTTCTGTAAGTCATGTGAACGTGTCTTGCAGTCAGCCTGAGGAGGCCTGTGTGCCCATGATACAGCATGATTAGCAGCCTCTGGAGATCACCACCAGAAAACCACACATTACAATTCAGAGACCTTCTTGGGAGAAGTCAGGGAAATTTATGCAGTACCTGCTGGCAATTTGCCTGGCTTCAGCCAAAGATATTGATTGCTGGATGCATTAATTTTAGGAAGCAGACTTTCTCTGTTTTTATCAAAGAGCCAGTACACAGCTGTGAAATTGTTTAGCTGACTTAACTAAGATTATTTGACAAGGAGAACAGTTGTACTAGTATAAGCAAGCATGTCTGTCTTTAATTGCCTTCATCTTTCAAACAACCCTGTTACAATGAAATGGAATGGTCCTAAAACATTGTTATTGCTACCTTAGCACTCCCACAGAGGACAGGTATCAGCTAAAATAGTAAAAATACCTTAAGTTGGCTCAGTATTAGCAAGAAAGCCTCTTCTTCTCAAGTTGTCTCTATTTCGTAGTATTTTTTTGTTTGTTTTGCTTTGTTTTTTCCTCCTTGCAAGTCCTCTGTTCAGGTTTTGTTGCTTGTTTTTGTTGCTTAAAGTTGTCTGTCTCTCCTCCTTCACACATTCCTCAGTTAGACATTCATCTTTTCAAAAAAACCACTTCCTTTCAATATTGACTTTTCAGGAAATTTATATCTTACCAGAGAGAGGATAGTCTTCTTGGTGATCTCTGGAGGCCACTGAACAGTTCTCAGTGGTACAGACTAGCTCTTATCTCAAAATGACAGTGAAAATAAAAAATAAGAATAACAATACTGGTTGAAAAAAGCAGAAAGCGAAATAGAAGCTTGCGTTCTAATCCCCTTGAAGGCAGACTGAATTTAGATGGGTGCACATATACTGGCATGCCAAGGTGGCAATAGTGCCTCTGATTGCACCGATCATTGCAGCAGATGCTCTGCAGGATGAGTGACAACAAAAGAAGCCTCGGAGTGGCACAACACTCCTTTTTCCTCCCAACGTTGTGGCTACAACCAGCCTTTAATCCCTGTGTGTAAACCAACCTCTCATTCAGTGTTTAGATTTAGCGTTTGGATGAAAATCCTTTATGTGACAAGGTTTTGGTAGCAGGGGGGCTGCAGGGTTGACTTCTGTGCGCAGAGCCCAGGAGCTGCCCCATGTCAGATCAGAGCCAGCTCCAGCCAGCTCCAAAAAGGACCCGCTGCTGGCCAGAGCTGAGCCAGTGAGCGATGTTGTTTGCGCCTCTGTGAGAGCGTATTTAAGAAAGGGAAAAAACTACTGCGCAACAGCAGCTGGGAGACAGAGGAGTGAGGAACAGCCCTGCAGACACCAAGGTCAGTGAAGAAGGAGTGCATGAGGTGCTTCAGGTGCCAGAGGAAACGTTCTCCTCTGGCCCTTGGTGAGGCCCATGGTGGAGCAGGCTGTACCCCTGCAGCCCATGGGCTACCATGGGGGAGCAGATCTCCATGCTGCAGCCTGTGGAGGAGCCCACGGTGGAATAGCTGCATGTGGCCTGAAGGAGGCTGCAGCCCTTGGAGAGCCCATGCAGAGCAGGCTCCTGTCAGGAACTGTGGAGAGAAGCTCAAGCTGGAGCAGGTTTTCTAGAAGGAACTGTGGCCCATGGGCGACCCGCACAGGAGCAGTCCGTTCCTGAAAGACTGCACCCCACTGATACAGACCCATGCTGGAACTTCTGCTGAATAATTGCGGCCCAAGAGAAGGACCCACACAGGATCAGTTCAGGAAGGACTGCATCCCATGGGAGGTGCCTCAGGCTGGAGCTCTGGAAGAGTGTGAGGAGGAAGGGGAGGCAGGGAAGAAGTATGATGAACTGACCACAACCCCCATTCTCCTTCCCCCTGTGCCACTCAGGTCAGGAGGAGGTAGAAGGATCGAGACTGAAGTTGAGCCTGGGAAAAAGTGGGGTGGGGAGAAGGTGGTTTTATTTTTGTTTTTAGTTCTCTCTATCCTACTCTGTTATTAATTGGCAATAAATTAAATTAATCTTGACCAAACCAAGTCTGTTTCACTTGTGATGGTAATTGGCGAGCAATATCCTTGTCCTTATCTGAATCCACAAATTATTTTGTCATGTTTTTTCCCTGTCTTGCTGTCTTGAGTGAGAGAGTAGTGTGGTGGGCACCTGGTGACCAGCCAAAGTTAAACCACCAAAGACATAAAATGAGCAGGATGCTTTTTTGAATGATTTCTTTTATGAGTTCATCTACAACTCATAGTAGCTCAGTGCAAGTAATATGCTTTGAATATGCAAGAAATATACTTCAGTGTGTTGTTCATACCCTCAGAGTTACCATTACTGGAATGTGTTCCTTTTCTTATCCTTCTGCTTCCCTTTTTCCAATTGTTTTATCAAGCTGTTTACCTTATTTCTGAAAAAAAAAAAAAAAAAAAAAAAAACTACTGTCACTGAAATACTTGATAGAAGGAAGCGAAAGATATGGGGTATATTATCAGACTCATAAAGTTGCACTTGGTAAAATGTCACATAAAAGACTTACCAGAAAGTGAAGAGTTATGAATTATATGGAAAAAAGAAGTGATATAAGAATGCAGTAGAGAAGAGAGACTGGGGATATATGATTTGTCATTGTGACTGACAGTCAAAAAATAGTATTCCTGATTCTGGTAGTGAGGAGTGATATCCTATAAGAGTCACTTTTAAGACTAGTTGTCTGCCATATTCAGTACAGTGTATTGATGGAAATGGGAGGAGCAGCCTTATAATAGACCTTGGGAATATTCCAGGTATGAGAGAAAACTATTGAATGACAAAATCTTCTTCCACACAAAATCTTCTTTCACATGACACTATTGAAACAACAAAACCACCAGGATGTTAACTTCAAGTTCATCTTCTTCAGTAGTTCATTCACATGTTCTCACACAGCTAGGCTGTGGCAGTTTGTGGAGTTATTACTATAGTTAATGAAATGTAGTGAAAAAATACCAACAGGCCAGGTCCAAATCTAGGTAAAAGCAATGACCAACAATGAGACCAACATTGCTCTACTTATAAATCTGAATTCAACCAATACTGCTGAAAAGATGCCCCCCCCCCCCCCCAGAACAAAAAAAAAAGCCAAACAACA
>VXAL01004538.1:94941-148596 GCA_013399475.1 Chauna torquata
TTTCTTCTTCTTTTTCTTTTCCTTTTTCTTTTCCTTTTTCTTTTCCTTTTTCCTTTTTCCTTTTTTCTATTTTTTTCTTTTTTTCTTTTTCCCCAAGTGTAATTTTTCTAGAGCTAATAATAGCAGCCTGAAGTTAATCCTATTAAAATTTTGAAATTGATTTTTCAATGGCCTATGATTTTACTAGAAAGAAAGAGCTTGTCCTGGTTTCAGCTGGGATAGAGTTAATTTTCTTCCTAGTGGCTGGCATGGTGCTGTGTTTTGGATTTAGGATGAGAATAATGCTGATAACACACTGATGTTTTAGTTGCTGCAGAGCAGTGCTCACACAGAGCCAAGGACTTTTCAGCTTCTCGTGCTGCCCTGTCAGTGAGGAGGCTGGGGGTGCACAAGGAGCTGAGAGGGGACAGGACCAGGACAGCTGACCCAGACTGGCCAGAGGGATATTCCATGCCATGTGACATCATGCTGAAAAATAAAACTGGGGGAGTTCACGGGGAGGAGGAGGCTGCTGCTTGGGGTCTGGCTGGGCATTGGTTGGCGGGTGGTGAGCAATTGTGCTGTGCATCACTTGTTTTGTGTATTTTTTTATCATTATATTATTATTATTCCTTTTCTGTCCTATTAAACTGTCTTTATCTCATCCCACGAGTTTTTACCTTTTTTTTTGATTCTCCCCCATCCCACTAGGTGTGTGGGTGGGGGGTGGAGTGAGCGAACTGCTGTGTGGTGCCTAGCTACCCGCTGGCTTAAAAAAACAGAGATTAAAAGAAAAAAATAGCTCTTTGCTCCTTGTCCCTACATAGTATATCCATATGCATTTTGGTGACTGTTGGTTTTGTAGCAATACAAAAAAAAAATGTAAACAAACAAAAAATTTCAACCCCCTAAAAAGCTCCCTATGCTATAAAATATTTTAAATAAGAAAATCCGGCTGTCCATTTTAAATATATGAGAAAATCTAGAAGTTCTCTAGTTCAGTAAGATCGTCAAGCAAAAAAAAAGGCACAAGCAAAAAAGAGCAGTGATGTTGACAAAGAAATATTGTGAACATTTAATGGCAGTTCCAGTAGCTGCACAGTGTATTGTAGTTAAATAGTTTTGTCAGCTGCTTTTCTTGTAACCATTGGCCATGCCATAGTTCTGTATAAACCTTTGCAGGAGATAGAATCAGCTTTAATGAAATTTGAGTAGCTGACATATTAGGCAATGCACTATACTGGAAGAAATGCTCCTTGATATTTTTCCAAAGGACTGTCTCTCGACTCTAATCACTTTTCCCTTACCATGCATGATGTCACCAAAGACTTTAAAGAAACTAATTATTTTGACATTGACTGTAAAATAAATAGTTTGAGAGCATATGAGGCTCTTTAGAAATTATTTCCTTTATCCTATATTGATAAACACGCTAAGCAACAGCATGTGCCAGAAGTTGATTTCATCATGCCTACTAGCTGCTGGACCGGTGAACCGGATCCCAAGCAATAGGAAAATCTTCCTCATTTTGCTGCTCTAACAAATTTGAACTGCATCACGGAAAAAGTATTTTAGAAGACAAGAAGTTACAAAACAAATTTATTCATAGATATTTTAAAAGAAGAATCTATTTTAAAATGTGTTTTTAGTTAATGACTATCACTTCAAATGCTTTTAATACCAAAATGCCAGGTGCAGAAGCTACTTCAGCCCAAAGGAAAGTAATCGTAATCTGTGCTTTGGTACCCTGAGTTTAGGAAACACAACACTGAAAAATTCAGCCCAGTAAGTTGACTCAGAACACATGAGATACCCACCTGTCCATTTGTACAGAGTCGGGGTAAGTGCAATCAAAAACAGGCTGAAAGGCCTAAATGCGGAGTGGGGGCTTCTTAAAGCTATCAATAGGAAATACAAGGCATGCCAAGCTTCAGCCTTTCTTTAAAGCAGAGATACTTGATTCAAGTCTGCGTGTTTGGCATTTCTTCCCAATCCTAGTCCAGGTTAGACAGCCTACCAAGTGGGACTCATTCTGTTATTAAAGCACAGTTGCTGGAGAAGTTTTTGCTTCTGACCTTTGGCTTAATAGATTTTGTAATTGCCCAGGATATTTTAGACCTCGGCTCAATTTCCTCTTCAGTCTGAGATGGATCAGACCTCTGTTTTCTGATTTATAAAAGAGTACCCTCACCACCATGTAGTATAGTGGTCATGAAGAAGGAAGGAAAAGGAGTAAAGAGAGCAATACACTCAGACTCTCTTATTAAGATCAATTAGCAAGGGCCAAAGGCAAACAAACAAGCAAGAAGGACATGTCTGCGGTTCAGTGGTTACAGCACCCTGCTCATGCTGAAAAGCCAGAGCTCTCTTTGAAAGGAATGAGACCATAGCTTTAGATATTTGAAGAATGCATTCCTTTATTTGGAATGTATTGTTATTCTTCTTTAATATGAATAAAAAATGTGTCTGGTTGGCTATCTACATCTAACTTTATTTTTTATACTCCTAATTTTCCTTCCAAACCACTTACGAACTGTTCTACTTCATCTGAATCAAAAATTTCTCTTAATTTTTTCGTATTCTCTACTGGAGAATTTGAGGACAATATTTTCTGTTCTGTATGAAGAAGGTTTCCCTTTCTAACTCCCAACTTCGTATTTTCATATCTGATTAGAACCACGGTAAATTTTGCATTACAACTGGAAGAAGATCTGTATTATCTGTGAGTTAGCAGTTTTCTCTCTTAAATTGGATGCCTTCAGTGAAGTTGCGCCATATTTCAGCATCTGAAAATCTGGATCAGCATTTCAGTTTGCAATTGGAATGTAAGTGACAGCAGTTTTACAAAGAGCTTGTCTAGCCTTGTGAGGCCTTGCATTACAGATGCGAGTGTTTCAGATGCTTTGTTTCCATTATAATGACTTTATTTTGGCTGTGTTTGTATCTTATTCGTTGTCACTTTTCAGCTTTATGATGTATCTGTGCCAGTATAGGGAAAGTGAATTTCAGAGGTGCACGTAGAATCACGCAAAGAAATCATATTTTTACATTTGCAAATACAGATACTGACAGCACTTATATACGTCAAGAGGGGAATACCAACACCACTAGATGATGTGATCTTTAATAGACAACCAGCATATCTTGAATAGGGAATTTTCTAATAGCCCTTTGCAGTCATCTTTACAGTACTTCAGTGTAATCAGTGCCAATCAACACGTACCTATGGAGAGCAGACCACATCAAATGGACTTCAAATGAGTTATTGGAACTTTGGTTGCTGTCCAGATCAATATTAAATCAACATAGGCTATTTGTAAACTATATGGATTAATTGCTAACCAACATCACTCAGTAGGGAGTTATCTTACTGGTGTAGTTTTTTCAGTTTTCAGATTAATTGTTTCTTGACCCTACCCCTTTTTGTTATTAAGCATATTTTTTTTAACCTATGACAGGCAGAAAACAGAAAGTCAGTAGCTACATCAGTAGCAGCTGTAGCTGAGACAAAAATATGTTAAGCAACAAATAATAGCGAAGACGCCATCAATACTTGCTTGTTAGACAGCATAAATAAATTATATGCATTTCAGTATAAGTAAATATAGTGTACATAATATGTCGTTAAAACAATAAAATCTGTTAATATCACCCTAATGTAGGACTCCTTCCTGGAAAGCTGTTCCTCTAAAAAAAGGACTTGAGGTCTGTGGAAGCTAGCCAGTTGACCATAAATTGCTGGTGTGAAACAGTGGTAGAGAGGTATCCGTGCTCCTCAGAAGTTTGATTAGGAGCCCAGAGAATGAGTAGAGAACCGTCTTTTTTTTTTTTTTTCTGGTGCGATTGCTGCAGCACGGAAGAGCTTTAGGGATAACAAATGCTGTCTGAAAGTACTTTGAACTAGAGAAAGAAATAAACTGCAAACTTCTGCCAAAAGTTTAGTTAACTACTGGTGGCAGCGACTCATCATGGATGGTGGGAGAGGCTCACTGAGGACTTTAAAAATAACTCTGAACATTTTTCTAGAGTATTTAATTCAAACAGAATTACTGAATTGAAAGCAGGAATTAAATCATAAAAGTCCAATGGCCTGTGTCATGCAGAAGCTCAGACTACAGTCACAGTAGTCCATTTTGGCTTTAATATTTCTGTGATGCCTGCTAGCCTATCAGTATCACAGTCAATGTTCATTTATCCACATAACGTGCTTGCCAAATACGTATTTTATCTCCCTTTTATAGATGATGAGCTGAGACAGACTAAGATGTTTGCCAGGGATGTACAATCCAGTTTAGGTCCGTCGAATGCCATAGATATCCCAGTGTTGTTAGCACCATCAGTTTTTTGCCGAAAGTACCAACTCTTGTTCAAGTGTGTTCCCTCCTACCTCCCAATACAAAACAGAACAGCTGTCTGTAGCTGTGATGGTCTTATTCTGTTATGTCACTACCTAGTTCCCACGTGAACACCAAGATTTCTAATTCCTTTTCATCTGAGTAGTTGACTGAGTGTAAAAGTTTTGGATTCAGAGGTAGCAGCCACGCCTAGATACTCTTTGCAAATATGCACACAGAGACAAGTTTTCACTGTGCGTTTGTCATTTTCAGAGAAACAAATATGCATTAAAAAATTCAAAACCACTTCATTTCCATAGCTAAAAATACGCAAATTCAGCCTAGACAGGCAAGTGTAAAAAGTGTAGCCTGAATTTGTTCCTTTTTAGAATGTATCATTTTACTCCTGTCACTCTCTCCACTCTACTTATCTTAAAATTTTCCTGATCTTAGAAATCTCCAGTGCTTGTAATTTGCCACAGTACTTGCTACAAAAAAGGCAAGATGGAAAATTCATGAGTTGCCTTAAGCTGACTTATTCTAAATTCAGTTTTCTGCAGTAGCCTGTGCCAACACGTATTGTGAGAAATGACTCATACTTAATTTTCTTCCACGAAGATACTACCCTTCTACTCTGATGCAAGCTAAGACAGGCATAGGATACTAGTGTAAAATTTCATGACCACCACCAGCATTGAGTTCTCTAGAGCACAACAACCCAAATAATATTTTTGTGATAAGGTTTCCTTTTGATTACACAATCATGGTATTTGTCACTGTCAGTGCATTTTTATTAAAGCTAATTTCAGTATAAATGCTATACATATATGTATACATATATGTATGCATTTGTGTGTATGTATTATGTGATATCATATCAAACAATGTGCACCTTTATTATATTTCACTTCCGGCCTCTCTCTGAATTTTGCTAACACATAGGTCAATTTGCTGTTAATATCATTCCAAAAACAGTAAGGAATAGTAATGAACATAAGCATCCCACTCAAAATATTTTCATTGTAATTAAAGCTCCTGAAAATGCATCTGCTTTCAGCAAAGTACAAATTGGCATCCTTTCTTTTCCTTTAGATATTCACACAAAATTTCTTTAGTCTGTGCATCGTCTGCAATGTAGTTCATATCCTCTGAATTCTCTCAGATGGAACGGAAACTGCCACACCGTTTATCCACATCATATTTGCCTTGACAGTGATCCAGGAAATCTGGTCTTTGGTTTCTTTGGTTTCTGCTAATAGTTCTCCTTACCTTTTCTGGTCACACAGAAAATCTTGTTTATACCTTTGTGTTTCATCTTGGGTGCTAAATAATAGGTTTTTGAGCTTCTTACAGACATTTTTTCTGATTATAGGAAATATCAGTTTACTGATACCTATCTTGATGATCATTTGATATCTTTTATTTCCTAAACTAAGAAAGAATCATTATTTAAAGCATTTGGCTAATGGCAATAGGTATTTCTTATAGGCTTTTCCCCAACTAGGATAGCATAAGCTTTCCTCCTAGCATTCCCTCTACATTCATGAGGTACATCAAAAAGGACCCTGCATTAGGCTAGATTCTTTCTGTGGTTAAATGTTTTTTTCTTCAGAGGATGTGTCAAGGAGGGCACAAGGTGATGGTGCAACAACTTTTTATACAACCATTCCAGTTTTGGGGCAGCCTGAGGCTGTTCCAGCTCCTTTCACAACTAAGAAGACTTCTCTGACAAGAAGTCCTTCAGAGCGCAGTCAGATGCACTTAGAGACCTTGAAAGGGTTTCACTCACTCGGCTGGACTATTTAAATCTTAAGACTGGATCAAAGAATGTGCAGCTTGCAAAAAGGCAGAAAATTATTCCCTGGGAACAATGATGTTATGGAACTGCAAGTAGTTTATGTTTCTCAACAAAGATACAGTACTTAGAACTGCTGTGGTCAGTATCCCACTGCTTTAGGTTGCAAGTCACCTGGTCTCATGTCAGCATTTTTTCTGTCTTTGGAGTCCAGTTATTCCATAAGTATGCTGCAGTTGAGTTCTTGAGCTGGAAAGCCTGAAGGGTACTTCCACAACTTTAGTTCCACAGTTTAGTAGCTTGATTTTGCCACTTACTGTCCATTTCAGGCTCCTAGCCATTAGAGGGCAGACCATAACAAACTGTTGCTGAACAGAAATGTATTTAGTCTCACCACTGTTATTTTTGCCAACAAGAAATCTTGAGTTATTTTCAGATTTACTTTCAGGTAAATAAGCCACAGCAGCAATCCAAGGATGGGTAAGGCAAAAAGTTTTTTTAGCATTGTTTTGCTATTATCATCTAATTCTGAAAAAAAACCTTGCATCTCCAGGATTTGCTTTTGCACCTCCTCTGTGAGCCCCAGTGCAGCCCAATTTGTTAAAAAGTATAAAATTTTCACTTTTGTTATGTTACTGTTATAAGAACTGACCTCAGTTGCAACAGGAACTTCTTCAGAAGGGTTAATGTGCATTCAGATCATCTGTGGTTTATCACTCTTTTTGATTATGGAAGAAGGCTGTGTGAAACACTGAAGGAGGTATGGACGTGGTTCGTTAGTGAAAGTAAGGAACAAAAATGAGAGGCACTGACCTCCTTATACACAAAAACAAACAAACAAACCAAAAACAACAGCAACAACAAACCACTGCGAAATATTACAACCCTCTCACCCACCCCCAAAATTCCTTGGTTCAAGAGGCCTGGAACTATTCTAGAACATTTTTAAGAGTAACTTAAAACTCCAGAATGGAGGTGGTTTATGGCTATGTATCATCAGGTGATTCTAAATCTTAGGATTTACCTGAATGAGCAGAAAACTAGTGCTGTTATTCTTATTTGAATATTATGATCATCTAAGGAGAGAGAAGAGATAGGAGAAATTTAATTTTCTAAAATGTTTTAATCTCTGAGAACTGTAAGTCTACAGAGTTAAGGCCCACAGAGGAATACTTTAAATTCTCTCAACTGAGATAACCCTGCAATAACTGTCCATAAGGCTGTTTTGAAGGTTGATGTGAATAAACTTTTGAAAAAGCTAGATAGTAGGAGATGAATGCATTATAGAAATTACAGTACACAGCCCTAGCCAGAGCCTCAAGTAAATTATCCAAACGAAAACTATTTCTGAATTATTTTTATATTTGGTCTGCGAAAGACCACTAGAATTATAAGGCAGAGAAAGAGACTTAAATAGATTAACCTGTCACATTTTCCTGTCCATTGAAAACAGTAGCTGCAAACATTAGAAAGAGAAGTAAATCATCTTTTGCTGGACTTTACTGGACAGTCACTAGGGGGACAACTACATCCTCATGACTGCAGAAAGACACTTCTGTCTCTATCAGGATTTTTAGGAGCAGTGGAGTCAAAGTAATATGTGACAGCTGAGACCATCGGTCTTCTTGGCTTGCTAAATAGACATCTGTATGTCACCCACATCCCTGGCATCTTTCGGTTAACTTGAAGCTGTGCGTCATGTTAGTCAGACTGAAATGACCTAGAGGAAGCCTGTACTACAATGAAGGATCTAAAGCAACATTTACTTTTTCCATTTTACACCGAGCCATGTTTGAAAATTTTCTTCCAGGAGAATCTCCCAGCCTTCTGAAGTATGTTGATGGCAAAATGATCTCTGTTTTTTCTTCGCATTATAGAAATAAGCTTTCTACTTCTTCACATTCTTTTCATTGTTGTTCCTATATATTCTTAAAAATTATTCTGTGATAAGAAATCTTGTCATATTTAGCCTAACAATATTTCCACTAAACTTTCCTTTCCTTCATGTACCAACTTAAATCACCTTCCTGAAAAGCATACAAAATTCTGTTGGGTAATAATAAGCTTTCAGAGCTAAATTTCTCCCAGATTCCAGGAATAATTTCTACTTCTGCTCCCCGCACNCCTGATTCTGTTGGCCAGATAAAATCCAAAACCCAAAGTCCTGTTCATTCACAGAAGTTAACAAATTGTGTTGCTCTGCTTAGTTCCTGTCCAGAGGGCCTAAAATATGCACCATTTGAGCAGTATTTTTATTCTGAATTTCCTGAAGGATTGTGATTCACACTCTTGTCTTTCTTCTTTCTTTCTCTTTTATCCTATAGTTCAGTTAGGGGATTATCCTACTGTCATTTTACCCTTCAGCCTCTAGAAACTTTCCTTCTTGTTAGTAAGCAGAGTGCTATGAGATCACAGAGGGTTCCCTCACTCATACAGAATCTTATTTATTCCCTTTGAAATCCATTTCTTAATTCTTTTCAGCTCTAGGCAAGTCCTTTATTTCCACCATAATTCTTTACTTGAGAACAGATCAGCAGCTTCCTCTAAAATGAAAATACTTTGTATGGCGACTGGTGAAAATGCATGGTCTCCTTTCCCAAGCACAAGCTTCTGTTACTGCAACTATTTGCTTTGTCTCCAGCTAATCCCACAGAGGCAGACACACTGACAGCAGCTTTGCTGGGGAATGGAGAGGTAGCTCTTGGTTTTTTAAAGCAGTTAGTGTTTAACTTTAAAACTTGCACTTTCATCCTGTAGTATTTAATCTTCTGGCAAGACGCTGCTTTTTTTCTGGATATTTTGGCCTGGCTTTTCACTGAGTCTAAGACTGTTTTATTTCATTCTGAAATTTAAGAATGGGCTTAATTGGCCCTTGGAGAACACCCCATGTGTAACATAGAGCTAACCTAAGGGTTATAATACTTCTGCTCCCTCCCACTAGCCCATGGCTATCACCAAACAGCACTGCACAAAAGCTCTTTCTTTCTAGAAGCTTGCAGGCCATTAGGGGAAGCAGAGGTTAAAACTGAAATAAATTAAGTGCTGACCTATATGGAGAGGGTGAACATAACTTACCACCATGTTTGCCTCTGTTATCCTTAGCCAGGAAACAATGCTGGAGAGAATCTGACCCAAAGCTCTAAGCCAAACTACCTAAATTAGTTAGTCTAGTTTTGTCTAGGAAGTTGCACTTGTTCTGTGTGTGATGTGTACATCACAGCAGAGGGTTTACCTTAGAGCATACAGTTTTTGTTGGATGGCAGCTGCTGTAACTCTAAGAGTGAAACTTTTCCCTCTGAGTTAGCAACCTTTTTGCAGCCAAAAATCATTCTTGCATATACCTTTTCAGTTTCTGAGCTTGACTTCAAGTGCCAACACTGCCCTTCTCTTCAGTTTTTATGTTTGCCATCTTATATTGCAACCAGTTAAAGGAAGTCTCCTAGCTCATTTTTCAAGGAATTCTTTGTTAAACATATTTGCATACAACATTAAGTTTTTCATCCCTGCAATGATCTTTTCTACATCCTTTTGTTCTTACTGCTGTTTCATGTAGAATAATCATGCTCTTAGCTTTTATTCTTCACCTTGCAGGAATATGAGTAAGTGGTAAATGGTGAATCCTGTTTCCTATTTTAATTTTAATTTTTTATCTAGGTTTCCTTTGAACAAAAGTTATATTTTCAGTATTTTATGACTCTCTTTTTCTTCCTTTCTTTCTCCCTCTTCCTTCTTCTTCTCTCTCTCTCTCTCATAGGGGAATGTATTAAACTTTCCTTTAGTTTCACTTTGGATCAGGATCAATATTTCAACTACATTCATATCTTTGATATATAGCATTTGGCTGGCAGAGACTATAAGAAGCAATATATTATTTTCCTCTAAAGAAGAATGGGAATCTGATCTGGAGATTACCCACTAAGCGGTTGTGAGGATTTATTTCAATTCCCCTAAGAATCTGTTAGTATATAATTTGTTGTGTAGGATTTATTACCCTCCCAAGAGATTTCATTAAATGTGTACGAACATTTCCCTGATGTTCCCAACATGTGTGATTGTGGATAGGTTTTCTTGTTAGTATGATACAGAGTTCTCCCACTACTTCTTGGGACATTTTCAGTCTTGACATTACTTGTCTCCATTAGCTCTTCCAAAGTAAGATCAATATGCTCTATCCCTTTGCTTTGATTGCAGTGCCATATACAGATTTATCTTTATTAAAAATGCAGCCAAAGTCATCAGTACTACTGCTTGTGGTCACACATCTTTACACTTGTCTTCTTTAAAGGATAAAGTCCCAATATTGTATTCCTTTATCACATTATATTTTTAAAAACCTTGTTGTTGCCATATTCTTAGCCACCATATGGTTCAGTTTTAATACTCCTTGTGGACACTAAAATCTTCCTATATGTATGGTATGAGAATTACTGTAGTTTTATTGAGAAATTATTTTAAAAACATTTTGAATTTCTAAAGGAACTTATATCTGCTATTGTTAAGCTTTAGGGTAACTACAGCTGTGTATATGTTCAAAGCATTCATAACCTATTGAAATCAATGTAAAAAATCTCCCAGTGAATATCAGATCAAGGATATCTTTTTAAAAATGATGCTGAAGGAATTTATTCTGCAAAGTGCTATGTCAGTGGACCTAAACCCTTCAGTAGGCAGCCTATTCCCTGTTCTGCAAAGAGAGCACATAAAGCACCAAGCCCTTTTCCTTTTAAAGGAGAACTTGAGATTAAAGGAGATTTAAAGGAGATAAGGCGAGGAAAAAATTGTCATGAGTGTTATAGGTATATATAATCCTTAGTGGATTGGCAATTGATGGTTGGATGGTTGCACAAGGTTTCTTCCAGCACTACTTTTTAATACATATGATTATTACTGAAATTATTTAAAACACTATACTTTGTTATCAGGTTCAGTGCCACAGTTCTGTTAAAAGAGAAGACCTTCATAATGATGATGTTGCTGAATGATGTTTTCAAACAAGACTTGAGGTTGTCCTACTAAACATGTATACGTATTAAAAAGAAAGGACTTCAGGCATGGAATCATAGAAATGTATGTTACAAGGAACTTCTGGATATTATCTGATGCAGCCTAGTATTTGAAGTAGGGCTATTGACAACACTAGATTGGTTAGTCATAGATTTGTCTTGGCAACTCATGAGAACTTCCAAAGACAGAAAATTCTCACTTTGCTTGACAGACTGTTCCAGTGCTACTGTACCCGAATAATTATTCCTTTCTCCTAATTTCCAAAATAAACCTCTCAAAACATATACTTTTTAATTTGTCCATTTTCTCTTATCATAATTTTTGGTTCCATCATTCTGGTCACCCTTCTTCCAACAGGCAGCTGTTCAGTCACTCCTTGCAGACCAAATTTGACCCTCAAGGCACTCAATTTCTCCTATGTACTCCTGATCCTGACCATCTTGATGAACTTCTATTTCTTCACAATTTCTCTTGAATTTGAGGTGCAAAGCTGAATGCAGTAGTCCAGATGTGGCCTCATTAGTGCTGATTATAAGAAGATAAAACCTCCTCCTGATCTTGTTTTTCCTAGTGTAGCCCACTACACAGTTTCTCTTATTTGTGGTAAGACAAAACTGTTGGCTCACTCTCAACCAAGTCTTCTCTGTAACCTCCAGGTTCTTCCCAGAATGGCTCTGCTCAGCCAGTTGCTTCCAAGCCTGCACAAGGCAAATATCCTCCCAAACCTGTTTTATTGAATTAAATATGTTTATCTAAGGTAATGCTGTAGAGATAGCTATAAGAAACACGTATTAATGAGGTAATATACCTCTGTGTGGTCATACCATAATATGAACAGATAGAATTCAACTGAAAAAATAAAAAATAAAACAAAAATAGGTAGTCACCACCATGAATATGTGTCAACATTTCCTGATACCTGATTTGACTGCTTCTCTTCTATTGTAACTTTCTCTGGTTTCGTATGTTATTGCTAGAAGAACCTGTCTCCTCTTCATATTTCCCACAGAACCAAAAGCAAAAAATAAATTTCTATGGGAGATCAGAAGAGAAGAAAGACCGACTCAAATCTGACTTGAGCAGGATAGGTCCAGAACACAGGTGGAACTACACTTTTTTAGAAATGGTACAGGATTGAAATCTCATCCTAAATATATCATTCTTTGATAGCAAAACAAAATAAATAATAAAAAACAAACAAACAAACAAAAAACAAAAACAAAAACAAGCAATCCTTAAAAGCCAAAGTCAGGCCTATGTGTGCAGGCAGCATGACCGAAGATGCCTGGCCACCTTTAACAATGCACCCTCCTCCACTCACATTTCTATTGTTCATGCATACATTGTTCTAAATCTGATTCTGTGCCTTAAAGTTATTCCTAGTCTTATTTTCTGAACAATAACAAAAAAGCTAAATTATTATTTTTTTTCTGTTTCAATGTGTCTCCCACAAGTATTTTTATGATGAGCTCTGGTTTCCTGTGAGTGTCAGAGTTGATTGAAATGGCAACATTTCTAGAAGACATAAAAATTTCAGGTATCAAAATAATTAACCTATCTGTAGCCTCAATTTGTCCATTCTGCAGAGATGATTAAGAGCTAGCCGAGTTTGGCTAGTCTTTGGCTAGAAATGCTTGAATGAACTAATCCCATTACAGAGAATAGTCTTGGGAAGGTAATCATAAAGAAGGCAAGCAAGAGGTGTAAAAATAGCATGACATGGTTGGAGCTAATCTGCGTTTTCTTGAGAAGATTAGAAAGCTGATATAGAAACCTATCTGAAGGAAAGCAGTCCTATGACAATTGCAAGGACTCTCTATAAAGATACTCATACTGCTCAAATGAATCAGGACAAGAGGAAAGGCTGCTTAATTTTTCCACAAAAATATTTTTCTCTGTGTAATTGCAATGGCAACTGTTAATAAAATAAAGCTATTCATCCCCGTCATCATAGCCCAGATTAAATGGCCCTAAAATCACTGAAACAGCATTTCTGTGATTAGGTTGATGGGTATTTACAGTCCTTAATGAAACATTATACAGTCATTTGTGCAAAGCATGAGCATATTGTGTACTGAAATTGTCACACAGCCAAGTGAAAATTATCCTGAATATAGATAGCATCTCAGCAGCATGCCATGCTATGCAAAAATAAGAAAAAAAAACCTGCAAAAATTCTCATAATTTACATTTATTGTCATTATCTTTTTTCATCTATAAAACTATATACAGTATTTTTTTAAAAAATTTAGAAACGGACTTCCAGATTTTCACTATTATTATGCTACTTTTTATGAAGATGTTTCACTGACAGAAAAAATCTACATCTGTTTTAAATCAGCGCAGCACTTTTTGCTTCAGTACTTCTTTATGCCAGGTGAGGATCACACTGTTGGAACTGTCCAACGTGAAGCCCTGAACCACCTCTCTGCTGTGTGATGCTCTTGTTTCAGTCTTGAATGAGACTCAGGGGCTGCACCTGTGGAGTTCCCAGCACATGGTCAGAACCAGTGTCTTCATGCCAAATTTCATACATGCAGTCTGAATTCAATTGCCTTTTAAACAGTATTTATACTTAGCTTCCATACCTTCTTTCGAAAAGCTACAGTCTCCTGTTGGGAGACAGTGCAGATCACTAGACTAAACATGCTTATGTGTAATTATATAGTCAGTAAATAGGGGTGAAGGAAGTGTTAGGAAACTAAAATAATTAGAATTCTGTAACAGCTTGTCTTCACTATGGTAAACTACTGCAATATCCTGATTTTCTGTATTCAGTGGTAGCAAGTACCTGCCAGTGCTGACTAATCATGTGAGTTTATCACTGTGACCCTCGGCTTTCCAGTTTTCCAGATAGTGTGTTTTTCACTTTCTAGTTGCTGTAAGATTATTGCAAGGTTAGTAATTTATTGGAGGCATGACTAAGACCATGTTTTCTCTACCATCTGTAATGCTTCTACTATTTTTTGCTGAATGCGTAATTGTACCTTTTTCTAACGTGACTGAAATGCGGCCTGTGGATACCAAAACATTTAGCTTTGGGGAGGATGGAGTTCTGGATGTTCCATTTTTCATTTTATTTTTATAAAACATCAGAATGTTGAGGTTGTTTGTTTCCTTTCCCCGAAGCCTTTTTTCCCTAATTTCTTTTCATCTGCAGTGTGGTAACTATGATTGTTTTAGTCCTGTCATAAAATGTCCTGATCCTGCCATTGGTTGTTGGAATTCAAAAGTAGGATTCAGATTCAGGTAAAGATACACAAACAAATGTATCAGCTGTTGAGCTAGGTGTCTAAGCTATTGTAAAGAAAGGAGTCACAGCTGTCAATGAAGTCTAGGTAACATGCCCGCTCACATAGGCTTTTTGATTCATTGAGGTGAATCCCTCCCCAGCTGTCTGCAGTACCCAAAGTGTGGTATGCATTTTCCTGTGTCCAAACTAAGGAGCTTGGGTTTTGCCACTTGACTCTTGACCTTAACTGTTGAGCTCAAACTATGGGGACTTGCATATTCAGTGCCAGAAGGCCTTAATTCTGTGTTTGATAACAGTTAAGATATAGTCATTTTACCTACAACTGTGCAGAAGATGACCAGCTGACAGCAGATTTCTCTCCCTTTGAATTCTGTACAAATTGCCCAGCATAGTGAGGCCATTACTATTTAGGCTTTCAAATCCTAACTCACTTTGAGAGTCTTTATATGTATGAATGCTGGCTGTAAAACGAATATATAAAAAGGTTTATTTTATTATTATTATTATTTTTTGACTGTTTTGCCTCTGCCTCATGTCCCCGGAATAAAATGCTTTTCCTGAAAGCTTTTGACATATTACCACAGTTAAATGTTTGTCTAAAAAGATTCTGATCATGTCTCCAGTTGGTTCATCTATCACAGATAGTCTAAGAATTAGAGCCATCATGGTGTATTAACTGAGAATAGAAATGCCAAGGAAAAACCTTTTGAAATCTTTTGGACAGCTTGAACCAAAACCAGCATATATGTAGCTATATAAATGAAATGCCATTATTTGTTAGTTCAGAAAATACTATCAGCAAATTTTAAAATCCATCTGAACTAACTGAATGTATAGAACTGGAAAATCCTGAGATGAATCAATTTTGTTGTATTGAGTTCAGTGGTCTACACTTTATGCTGAGGTCTAGCCAGGAGGTAAGACTAAAGCAGTGAACTGAGGTTATTTGGTGGTTATAGTCAAAGCAGTTTACAGATCAAACAGCTTGCATATGAGTTGCAGAGTTTGCAATAAGCTAATTCCCACATTGACTACAGGTTAACGAAGCCAATATTGTTTCAAGAAAAGAACAACAGTCAGCACTGTGCTCCCTGAAGTTATTTTACAAGTATCTAAACAAACAAACAAACAAACAAATAAAAAACCACCACAAACAAACAAACAAACAAACAAAAAACCAACCCAACCTATATGTGGTGAGCTGCCTATCTGACATTTCGTAACATATCCTAAATAAAAGCTTTACCAGACCTTTAGTGTTGTTAATATACCAGTGCAAATTAAATCCACTGCTCCTCTAGACTGAGTGCTTCAGTGCAGCACTTTAAGACTTGAACTGCTTGTTTAATGGGCTGTGAGATCTTTCCCATTTGCTCTTCACAGAAAAAAGAAGAATTAAAAAAAAAAAAAAGCTTGGCATATATATAAAAAAATCTTATTCTAGTTAACTTTCTGACTTTCTGGCAACATTGAAAATCAGGGAATTGTCAGTATAATAGTCTCTCCTTAGGAATATGCAAAGGTGGAACATGCCAATGTTTCAGTAGCAGATGCGCCACAGGAATAAAATGGATTCTTCTCATTAAGAAATAATACCTTGGCATCATTGCTTGTCTTGTGGGTTTAATAGAAGGCAAACAGAATTTCTGGGAACCGAAGTGTAACTTTTGTACAAGCCAGGACAACATACTTCCTGCTGATTTTGAAGAAAGGCTGCAGGAGAGGGGAAAGTAAAAATCAAGGGCAAGGTTCACAAGGAGCCATCAAGACTACCCAGCATTGCCACAGTGGGGTTGTTAAACCTGGCTTTGTAGGATTTATGCAATACAGTGAAATAACTGAGAGAAATACATGCTTAGGAAGGTTGAAACAGTTCTTTTTCTGCTGGCCAATGTGCCAGTGAAGATTCAGAAGGTGTCTCAGTGTCTCAATTAGTAGCATTTAATGTTCGTCCTGCTCATGGATAGATTGTACAGATGGAAGGCAGTATGGACCACATATGCAGCTTAAATGAATGAGTGGTTTATTATACTTTCTAGTTTTATACTCTCCCAACACATTTCATTGTTGCTGAACTTTTCTCTTATCCTCTGCAGTAGCCTCAGCTTCCTTTATGAACTCAGCCTTGTCCCAGAATGGTGTAATTAATGCTTCACTCTTCCTCACTTCTCAGCATATTTTTTATACAGCTTGACTGACACCATTGCTATATTCCCATGCTCCCAATCTGACTTTTCCTTGCCTGCTGTCTTGACTATGGACATTTTTGCTGTATAGTAGCTGTTGGCTTGCTCATAGACAATCTTGCTTCACAGATTGGTTGCTTTGGTAGATGGTCTGCACATACAGTGACAGATTAAGTTGCTACATGGGCAAAACTGTTACTTATTAACTTCTGGTGGGACAAGCAGATGACATAAAGATTGCTTTTGATTCTAAGAGTAAAAAACTGCAGTAAGGAATTGGCCCCTTCATCTCTGCAGATATTGTAGGGGCAGACGAGTTTGCAAAAAGCTACTCTTGCATAGCTCTTTGTAGTATTTTGGTAAACTGGTAGCATGTGTGACTAAACATTTTTTTAGTACTGTACATTTCATCTGCACTTTGTTCTCTGAATTAAATCTTTATCATCCTCTGTTTTCTTGTCTACATTTATTTGAAAAGGACCAATAAAGGCATAAAAATAGGTCCTTTCTCAGGCTGAGTAAGGCCTGGAAATTGTCCCACAATGTTCTGGATCCTAGAGGATGTAAAAGGGATGGTACACTAGAAGCTGAGTGATTCTGATCAGGTAGTTATCAGGTTTCTGATAAGGTAGCCAGATAATAGTTGACTGCTTTTATTAAAACATATTTTGAGATGGGATTTTTTTGAGGGGTGAATATTACAATAAGGGAGATAAGAATTCCAGGTAGGCCTGAACTTCTGTCACAGTGAGAATCAAACACCAGATGTGATTCACTCTGAGATTGAAAATCTTCGCTTTTCCTTGGTACGTCAAGGGTTCAGTAGGCTTGCTGTCCAAGACCAGGATTCTGTGCAGCTTGGAGCATATTCCACAATGCTGTGGAGTCCTGGCTCCCACTGTCAAGCTGTGTTGGAGGAGTTTGTTACGTGACAATGGATGATTGGGTGTCTGCAGGACCCATCTCAGTGACAGCATGTGGAAGAGCACTGACTCACTCTGCTGAAAGCCACCACGGGGATATCGTAGTAAGGCCACTGTTGCAGTTAAAGTATGGGCTCATTTAAAAACCTGTGCTTCAAGACACCCATATTCACATTTATAGGTTTGATATTTGTCCCAGACCTTCACAGAAATGTCTTTCCCATCTTGCCTGGTAACTGCAATCCAGTGCAAAAAAATGACATATTGGTGACATACCCTGAACTCTTGTTTCAGACTGGGATATCTTCTGGCCAGTGGTGAGATCACAGCAGGGCCAGCAGTCAGCATGGGTGTCTTTCTGCAGACACTGAGAGTAAGCAGAGAAGCTGGAGATGGTTAGCATCAATGTACAGAGGTGGGAGCAGAAAGATATTTTAGACAAAATAAAACTTTCATTGTGACACTTACGGAGCTTTCTGAGACATAAAATAATATTTGGAGAGAGCAAAAATGCTTTAAATAAAAATTGACCCTAATACCATGTTACATATGTTTCTCAAATGAGCAAAATCCTGTATAAACCTGAAATATTTGCACATTGTACAGAACCAGGCTTTGAACTGGCAGTGAGATGGACAGAATAGATTCATAAGCTTTCCATTGTTTTAAAATGTTAGATTGCAACTGTGTGTTTACCTGCTAAATTCAAGAATGTGAAGCAGTGACAAATATCCCATGTTTTTATTGAGAACCTATTTATTGGCCAAGTGCTTAGATCTCTCTCTCTTTCTTTCCCTGTCATTCTATAAAATCTTAAATTTTGAAGCAGATAAGTACCCCAAGTTCTCTACAAATGTTAGCTACATAAACCTTAGTTCAAACAAAACAAAACAAAACAAAAAACACCTTAGAAGTAATTGCATAACATTGCAGATGACAAAATGGATGCATAAAGAAGTAATTTGCCAGAAGAAGGCATTTATCAGTTTAGCAATATGGTCCATGAGGGTTCATTCTTTATTCAAACTGAAAGAACATTGCCAACTTTTTGTGTAACCATGTTCTGCCAATCTCTTATATAATGATGTGGTTTTATTTTGTGTTATGGACTTCTCTGTCGTTTGCTTTTCCCATTATCCATATGTTGTCTGCTAATGACAGAAACAGAGCCAACACTAAGACTGAAGAACATATTTAGGTCCCAGTTCAGTTTTATTTTTTTATTATTTTTTTATTTTTTATTTTTGCATACGGTGTTATTAGCCACAGAGTTATGCAGCCAGAGTTGCAGACTGAGAATGAATGGAAGTGAGAAGAGAGTGTTAAATCCCTGATTCTACCCTGGGAGAGTATAGCAATTTAAAGTGCTCTCATAGCATCATAATGTTAATTCCCACCCAGTGCTTTCTGGCATCTGGCTCTATTCCCCCATGCAAAGGAGCTTTACAGAGCAATTTGTCTCATTAGAATTTTCCTTCCTGAAATATGAAAGAAAAATAAATGTTATACATAATATCTGACAAATGTATTGCTGTGTATAAATACATTAATAGACCAAAATAAGATTATTTCATATAGTCAAGCATACTAAAATATATTGATTCCAAAATTTAACTTAGAATGTAAGACATCTGAGGACAGAAGTTATCTGCAGGACTTCAATTCAGTCTTCTTGTGTATAACTGTTATGATTCAGTCTTGCAGGAAGTTGGAGGAATTGCCAGGAACAGAATCTCTTGAAAAATGTGATGCTTTTAGACTTGAAGGATGAAGGACACCTTATAAACTGGATATTATTGTCTTTTTAACTTCCTGAAATAAACTTGACCACTGACAGGAGGTTCTTAAATGTGAAAGGAAACCATTGAAGCTATTTTAAGTAGAAATTACATCCTAGAAAGAAACAACAAAAATGTTAAGCTTTTTCTGTAATTTTTATCTTGCACGGCAATAGCAGACAACTGCTGAAAATACCAAATAGATTACTATACTAGGGGAATATATAGTCTACATACTCTTGAACTGTACTGGATCCACATGATCTGCCATAATTTGCCATTATGTACAACACTATATGGTATTGCTCAAATTGACTTCATGATCTGCGAGATCATGCCAGACAATGACTGCCGCCAGTTTTCCCTGTGTCCTTTGACATGTCATTTAATGGGCCACTGAGAAGGACTATCTTCTGTATACTGTTTTTCTTTTTTTTAAGAAAAGAAAAAAGTAGTCTATTATATTTTAGAAGTTCCCCATTAATATTAAACTCTTTGCATTTAAGTTATAATCATTCTTTAAGTTATAATTATTCTATGAATAATGGCATTTTGAAACATTAGGTGAAAGAGTGCGTGTGTGTGTGCATGCATACTTTTTGAAAGGCAACACATGCAACATCTGTCTTCAGATACCATGTAAATGAAAATAAAAATAAATAAAGGAAAGGATGAGAAATAGGGAGGAAGGAAAGCAAAATATATCTTCTCCGTATCCACTTTGTAGTACTGTTGTTTTCTATTATTTCTGACAAATTTGGTTAGAGAAAAAATGGTTCTAATTTATGTTACCTATTATTTCTTGTAATTCTTGAAATTGCCTCACATCAGAAAGAACATTAAAGATCCTTAGATGTGTTTGGTATAATCAGAGCAAAGGTCTCAGTAGACTGCTAACCTGTGTAGATAGAATTATATTTTACAATCCCAGAACAAAAGTTCATCAGGTACTTAAAAAGCTAAAGATGAAGAACTAGACTTCAGTTAGGGCAAGTGTAAGCTAAAAATGGCTAAATGTAAGCATTTGGGAGATGTGTCAGTCCTGACGGCTCAAAAATAGAAATAATTATGTAAATCTTGGCTCCAAACCAGAAAGCGCGTGAGTTAGAAAGGTTGTTAAGTATGGTCACATATTTCAGTAAATTAACTCAATCTCCTGTCAGAGATTAGAAATCCCTTATGAAGGTGCTAAAAAGATGGATTGCTGAAAGGTAATTTGGGTCAGACCAACTTAGCCTGCTCAGTACTGGGAAAGTGCTAGGCAGAGCTCTCAGTTCCAAATGTCTAAGCATATGGGCAAGCAATTACTACCTCTGGAGAGCATCAAGAGCAGTGAGGGGTGGCTGCTTCCCCAGATCTTCTCACAATGAACAAAATACCTTTAAAACAGCTTAGGTTTTGCAAGAAAAGACACTGAGCAAACTGGAAAAGGGAAATGGAAGGACTACGATACAGATGTCCATTTCTTCCCATAATGATGCAAATTGATGTCACAGTTTATGGGCAATGGCTTACTTGTAAGACTTCCAGTGGTTCCTGCTGTGGAAAATTAGAAATTTAAATCTGAGACAATAGGAAGTAAAAAAAAAATACAATTTTTCTGCTTTGTATGACTTTTGCTTCTGAGCAATGTTGGGATCCAACATCTATAATAATGATCAAGTAATCTTCTTAAGAAAAGGTGAGTGGACACAACATCTGTGGCACTTTATACATGTGGCATTTATAAACTGGATTCCACCTGTTGGGTGTCTGAAATAAAGCCTTAGTTATGTTCTTCAGAAGGGACCTTTCACTGGAATCACTCCAGTTTCTGAATAGCTAGTGGTGCAATGTGTCCAGTTTTGGGCTACCCACTACGAGAAAGATACTGACACACTGGAGCAAGTCCAGTGGAAGCCAGGATAGTCAGGGGGCAGAGAACATGATGTACAGGGACAGGCTGAAAGAAAAAGGGCTGTTTGGCCTTGAAAAGGGAAAGCTCAGAGGAGACCTTATTGCTGCCTGCAAGTACCTGATCAGAGGATGTAGAAAAGATGGATGCAGACTCTTGTCAGAGGTGCATGGCCTTAGCATAAGAGGCAAAGACACAAACTGGAACATGGGAAATTCTGATCAGGTCTAAGGAGATTTTTATCTACCATGAAGGTGGCTACACGTGGGAGGAGGTTGCCCAGAGAGGTTGTAGAATCTCTTTCTTAGGAGGTGTTCAAGACATAGCTGGACATGATCTTGAGCAACCTGGTCAGATTAAATCTGATTTGAGCAGAGGGTTAGATTAGATGACATCTAGAGGTGCCTTCTGGCTGAAATAGTTTATGACTTTGTGTTTCTGTGGCACACTAGAAATATATTAAAGTTACAGTTAAAATCGTGATGTGCGGCCTGTGGATACTGACACCCTGAATGAGATGCTTTGTAAATCTGTTCTCAGGTTCTGTTGGCGATGCTGGCTGCCATTAGGAGCTACAGAAACATTCCAGGAAGTGACTGGCTCTACAAATGGCAATTTTGACACCCTAAATAGTGGGTTTAAGTTCTCATTAAAGTTATAATGAGTTACACAGACTAGATGAAGGTACCCAAAAATATATGTACGCAGAATAAAATAGAAGTTAGGACACTTTGAATATGAATGAGCAGGACAACAGTAATTTATACCATACCTGGGTTATGGCCAGTGTTTAACTAGAAGGGCACTAGCCTGAGCACTGACATATGATTGCCTATACTATGAATTTTTTTGTTCAGACCTGATTTTACTTTGGTCCAACCATTAGTCTCTTACACAATTGTCAGGAGTAGGATCCTCCTACACAGTTTGGCAATGGCCAGTCTGTTTTGGTAAGTGTGAGAGTTTATCTGAGTGAACACGAGCTTTACTGTATCATTTGGCCTCAGCATCGGAGGAGAATCCCTGTTTCATTTACTGGCATATATATGGCTGATATCTGAAACACTTATCCAGCTAGCAGGATGTTACATACTTGGGGGAAAGGTACTTTCTCACTGTGATGAAAAACTTGGAAAGTTCTTTGTCTACGTAGATGGAGAATTTTTAAACTTTTTACAGTTTTGTTGGATGGGAGACCAGTTTGGGAACCTTTTGGACATTGAAATTACATTCTTTACTGTCACAGTTTGGGTCCTGTCTCCTGCTAGAAAGCTGTTGCCCTTCAAAGTGAACCGCTCTGATTGGCAGATTATTCCCAAGAAATAAAATAAAGCTAAATTTGCTTCTCCTTCTTATGCCTCTTCTGATGACAGTGAAGATCAAGGAGTTTTTATTTCTAAAAGTTTCATAGCAGCTTCCAGCTCCTAAGAAACAGATGAGATGGAAAAATTCTTCACAGGTGTATTGGGTTTACATGGAAAGGTTTTGGCGGTGTGTGGGGAGTGGCCTCTGTGAGCAGAGACCAGAAGCTGCCCCAAGTCAGGTAAGAGCCAGCTCCAGCCAGCTCCAAAAGGGACCCGCTGCTGGTCAGACCTGAGCCAGTGAGTGATGCTGGTTGTGCGTCTGGGAGAGCAGACTGAAGAAAGGGAAAAAACTGCTGTGCCACAGCAGCTGGGTGAGAGGAGTGAGAAACAGCCCTGCAGACACCAAGGTCAGTGAGGAAGGAAGGCAGGAGGTGCTCCAGGCACCGGAGCAGAAGTTCCCCTGCTGCTTGTGGTGAGGCCCATGGTGGAGCAGGCTGTCCCCCTGCAGCCCATGGGGTACCATGGTGGAGCAGATCTCCACACTGCAGCCCGTGGAGGAGCCCATGGAGGAACAGGTGGATGTGGCCTGAAGGAGGCTGCAACCCATGGAGAGCCCCCCAGGAGCAGGCTGTGGGCCGGAGCTGCAGCCTGTGGAGAGGAGCCCACACAGGAGCAGGTGATCCGGTGGGAGCTGCCACCCGTGGGGGACCCATGCTGGAGCAGTTTGCTCCTGAAGGATGGACCTCATGGAAGGGACCCCATGGTGGAACGGGGGAAGAGAGTGAGGATGAAGGAGCGGCAGAAACGATGTGTTATGGACTGACTGTAGTCCCCGTTCCCCTGCACCACTCAGAGGGTGGAGGTAAAAGAGGACAGATGGCGGGGGAAAGTGTTTTTAGTTTGTTTTTATTTCTCACTGCTCTAGCCTGTTAATTTGCAATAAATTAAATTAATCTTCCCCAAGTGAAGTCTGTTTTGCCCATGACAGTAATAGGTGAGTGATCTCCCTCTCCTTATTTCAACCCATAAACTTTTTTCCTCCATCTCCAAAAAAAATTCCTCTGATTTAACTCTGTATCACCAAACCAAGCTCCTATGTTCAGACAATGATGCAAACCATATTTAACATGTATACCATGGTATATTCTTCTTCTAATACAAACAAACAAACAAAACCCACAAACATCAGCTTCAAATACATTGATCTTGCAAATATGAAGTAGTTCTCAGATGCAGCAGGAAACCTCTTAGGAGTGGAGCATTTAGTCATGGACTTGTCTCTCTATTACTTCCAGATGAATAGTATTAGTTTAGTTTTCACAGGTCTAATAAGTTGTCATTGTGAAGCTAGTAAGGTCGTATCACTCAGAGCTGCCTCAGGAAGGAGAGATGAAGTAGCAAACTCTGCCTGCCTCTACACTATTAAGTGGAGTCACTAGCAAATACTTTCTGCTCTAATGTGCCTGAATAACATAAGTAAACAAAAACCTCCTGGAAATCATTATAAAAACATTTCATGAAACCACTTATCATAGCTAAACTGATGAAAAGAAGAAGTATAACGGAAATGGAAATGATATGGATGGATTTTTTAAAAAATTTTCAAATGGTTAATGAAACTAAGATTTAAAGATGGCTATGCAAGATCCCATCATAAACTATAAGAAGCCAACATCTCTCAATTCTATGATCCAAATATTCTAATAAGTATAAAGCTGTAAAAAAAATGGTGCTTTGTAAAGAGCTTCTTTCTGACGAGTACAGAAAATATTTAAAAAAAAAGTCAGAGAATGTATTTCTTTTGTTTCGCTTAGGAGCAGAACCAATTCATGGTCATTGTTTAATTAATGTAAAAATGTATAATGCCTTCTGGAGTCCGGAAACAAAACACAGTATCAGCATATCACTCAAATATATCCCTTCCTAAAATGTGGAAATTCTCACATATACTAAAAATGAGGGTGTTTTTTTTAATGCCCTCTTTGCTCTTATTTTGCTTGCCTCTCACAGGTTACATCTGTCAGGCTTTTTAAGTTCCAGACCCAGACAAACTAAATTGGCCCTCCTGTTGATATAGATTAAAAGTAGAGCAGTATGAATTGCTTTGCCATAATCCTACTATATGCAGAAACAGAAGCTCAGAGCAGAGCAGTTTATGTTTTCAGACTTGATCAGAAAATGTAACCTGAAAATTGTTCCTGCATTGTTAAATATCCTAGGACTCCTTATTGGGAAACATGAAAAAATACAAACGGCATTCATTAAAATAGTAATTTTTGTTTAATCATTAGTTCTAATTAAGTATTCACTAATTTATTAATTTATTACTACATAGGAAAACAAGGCAACTGAAGTGTATTTGAAGAACCTGAAGCTCTGATTTTCTCTTGCTGACAAAGGAGTGCCCAGGAACAGCAAAGAAGGCCATCTTGTGAACATATGGGATGAAAAAGAGGCAAAATGGTTGCATGATATTGACATTTTGTATTATTTTTTCCATAATTTTTGTTCAGTTCACAGTCTTTTGTTTGCTGGCACTATTTTACATGGAGATATTTAGGGGTAGAGCTTTGTGTGAAGGGATTGAAAGAAAGCATGGACCATAAATTAGGTCAAGGAATAAGATTCATAGAGATGGAGGCGTATGGAAAGACAACAGACTTTGAAGCAAAGGGTGGGAAAGAGATTGAAGGCAGGGTAAGTGGAAAGAAAAAATCCAAACAGAGGAAAAGCATCAGGGGCTAAACTATTAAAAAGCTTTGAAAGGGGAAGAAAACAAAAAAGAGGAATATGAGTCTAAAATGGAAAAAGAGACATAGCTGGAAGTGTTTTTGAATAATGTTTGTTCATGACAAACAACGAGGCAGTTGGGTGCTAAATTAGGGCACGTGGAGTGTTATCTATCCCTTCATAAAAATCAATATAAAGAGATGAGAGAATTCCCCTTCAGTACCTTTCTTTTTTTTTTTTTTTTTTTTTTTTTTTTTTTTTTTTTTTTTTTTTTTTTTTTTTTTTTTTTTTTTTTTTTTTTTTTTTTTTTTTTTTTTCTTTTGCCCAGAGTAGTTTTGCCATTTCCCACTCACTGCATATTTTTCCTAATGGTATTGCTCCAGTGAAGTGAGATTAGTGGAGATTTCCATTACCATCATTTCAGAGGAGTCAGTTATGTATAATGCACAATGCAAACTTTATTTGGTGAATCCAGGCTTTCTGTGTCTATGATGGGGAGAGGAGATGCATCCCTTATACTAGCATGCTGTTCCTTGTTTTTTCAGTCACCAGTCCTCTCCAGGGCATTTGTCCCAAGTTCAGGCTTGCTGTCCAGAGTGTAAAAGGTCCAGAACTATGAAAAAGAGATTCCTTTTTAACTTTGTTCTGTTCATGACTCCTGTTGTAAGTGATAGATCTCCTCTGAGGGAGAACCTTGGTGGCCCAATCTGCCTTCTCTCATTTTTCTCTCCTCAATTTTTAGTTCATAAGAATTCAGCTGTCTGTAAATATATTTATTCAAGCTGATTTTAACATTGCTATCTTTAGCATAATGAGAGAACCTGAAGAAAATGGATGCTGTGAATTGTATATGCCATGGGAGAGCCCTTAAGTTCCAGCAAAGCATGGGAGAATGTCAACATCAAGTCTAATGTACTCCTAGTACAGCATACTTACATGTATCTTCAGGCCTAGCACCTGGTCTGTTGACTCAACAAGCTTACTCCCTGGGAAAATTTTTTGTATTTTTCTAATTTATTTTCTATTCTTCTTCCTTTCCCCCCTGAATGTAAAAAGCCCCAAGAAAAGTTTGTTTTATCCAACATAATGTCTACTAGAATTCCAGAAGGAGCTGCACTGGTGTGTCCAGCAGTTTCAAAATCCAAAGAACAGTTGTAGGAGGATTGGTCTTAAATCTTTTTTCAACTGTATTACATTTCTGAATTTTGTAATAGTTAGGAATGTGCGACACAAGTTAATTATGTAAATAATAGCATGTTAAGAACAGCTCATTTGTCTTTCATTGTCATGTCTTTGTTGTCTCTTTCTAAGTGCCTTATGTCCATCCTTACACACAAATCTGTGTGTCACCATTTTCCTTTTTCAAGTCTGGGTAGTTTTAATGCTCATAGGCCATTTTCATGATAAGACAACTGCAGCTGAACAGCAATTTCCACGTGAGCTTTCATCATCCTTTTCTGTACTAGGAAAACAGTAGATTTCATATTATTTTGTATCCTATCCCTAATCTACTTTTTAGTTCCTTCTAAGTTTGTACAGTTCATCTGTAATTCAGCAAAAGTACTTTCAAATGATTTTATCCAATGAGCATTGCTGTGCATTTCTCTGCTGTGAATTTATCTGCCATTATGTTACATTATATCTGCCTATCTAGGATTCCTTTACACACCTCACAGACTTTTCTGGATTTTAGTGAGATGAAATATTTTATGTTATTTATGTATTTTCCTTGTGATTTGCCATAGCCCTGTAATTAATAGCTAGCCTATTAAAAATAATAATGAATAACACTTGTTAATGTGTCAGTTCTTAAATTTCAAGCAGACTGGAATTTATGCCACTCTTTTTAGCTTTATGTGAATTTTTAGAATTAATGAAATAAAATATGTAAAGCAAGCTTTTTTTTTTTTTTTTTTTCTGATGCAAAGGTTTATACTCATTTAAACAGAGACTGAAAGACTATTTTGAGAAAGATAGAGTTTATGGAAATTCTTGAGGCCCAGAAATTCAGATTCCTCTTTTTCTTTTCTTTTTTTTTTTCTTTTAACTAAGAATTAAATGTGCTGTTGGTATACTGCGGCCAAAATTTGCCCATCTCTAGGGTTAAGCGGAATGCTAGATAACAGGAGGTTACTGAGTGTATGGTTGCAGCCATATAAGTGGCTGTGTCTTATTAACATTATGTTTAAAGAATTTTTGAGGATTTGGAGATTCTTAAGAATGAAAAATGGTCATTTATTATGCTGCAATTTTTGTTTGTGGTAGTTTTAGGATTTCCATATGAAGATAAAAAGTAAGACTTTTGTTTTCTGCTTATATTAAAGTTGATTAGGAATTTATTTATTTTCATAGAAGATACTGATTTATTGAAATGTAAACCTTTGGTAATGATAGGTCAGTCTAAGAGATTTTATTTCTCAATCTTTTTTTTTTTTTNTTTTTTTTTTTTTTTTTTAATTGAAAATCAGGATTATGATGTTTTCAAAAAAAATATTCAGAAGTGCAAAGCCCTGCACCTGGGGTGAAATGACCCCAGGCATCACAGGGAGCTGACTGGCTGAAAAGCAGATTTTCAGCAAAGGCCCCAAGAGGTCTTTGTGAACACCAACCTGAAAGTGAGACAGAAATTTGCTCTCACTGTAAAGTAGGCCAACAGACTCCTGGGTTGCATTAGGAAGAATGCTGCCAGCAGGTTGAAGGAGGTGATCCTTCCCCTCTGCTCAGTACCAGCGAGACATATCTGGAGTGCTGGGTCCAGTGCTGGGCTCCCCAAAGCAGGAGAGACATGGATACACTGGAGAGACTCCAGCAAAGGGACATAAAGATGATGAAGGGACTGGAGCATCTTGCAAATGAGGAAAGGCTGAGAGAGCTGGGATTGTTCAGACTAGAGAAGAGAAGGCTCTGGGGGGCTCTTACCAATACAATATGTTTAAATATTTGATGGAAGGTAATGAAGAAGACAAAGCCAGACTCTTCTCAGCGTGTCCAGTGGCAGGACAAGCAGCAATGGACAAACACTGAAACAAAGGAAATTAGAATTAAATACAAGAATAAAAGCTTTTTTACAATTAGGGTGACTGAGCACTGGAACAGGTTGCCCAGAGAGGTTGTGGAGTCTCCATCCTTGGAGTATTCAAAATCCAATTGGTTAAGGCCCTGAGTAACCTGCACCAGGTGGCCCTACTTGGAGTGGGAGGTTGGGCTAGGTGATCTCCAGAGGTCCCTTCCAACCTCAACTGTTCTGTGATTCTGTGAATTCTGTTGTTAGTCCAAAGTGACTTTCCAACATTAATCTAACATTATTTTTTGACAGAAAAGTTGAGGTTGGAATAGAAACATTTTAATTAACCACAAATTTATTACTAGATTTTCAATTCATATTGTATCTTTTAATCAGATTTTATCTTGACACTTTGACTTGTCTAGAACCTTTTCCAAAATCTCAAAATCTACCATAAAACATGAAGTTTACTTTCTACATGCTTCTCCTTTTTCATTCTAAATTACAACTGAAGTAACTTTTAATAGTTTGTGACTTTCATTGACATTCTTTTCCCTCTTTGCCTCCAGCATGTTTTCCAGGTTCTTTAAATCTGACAGAGACAACCAGCCTTAGTCCTACAAGGGTAATTTTACAAGTGCTGGCTTCTGGCTGAATTGCTTAAAAAAATGTAAACTGTGTTGAAAAGTTGAAAATAATTTTATCTGCTGCTCTCTTTCTAAAATTTATTTGAAGAGTTTGCTCTCATTTACAAGCCTGTTCATCATATGGACTTAAGCTGTTATTTTGAACATACTACAGGACAATATTTTAAGATTTTCTCAGAAAAAAAAAAACCAACAACATAGTCCACTGAACAATTTTTAACTGAAAAAAAGGTCAAATATTTAGAAGTTTCGTGAGAAATAATTCTTTTGAGTCAGGAAATCATCTGAGAAAATGAGAGAAACCCTAATAAACTTAGGCAGTTACCTTACAGACCACTCAGTCCCAATTCTAGACCAGAGTGTATTTTTATTCTGGAGTGGAGGTGTGTGTGTATATCCAAGATCACTGTCAAAGAAACCTGTTCTTCCATCACTCAGCTTTGAAGAAACACAGACACAAAGATTTGCAAGGGAGTGTCAGCATAATTAAAAACAATATATTGGTCATTTAGAGGGAAGTAATGGGAGGGAAACACTTGGCAATGAAGCTGGAAGTATTTGCTTTTATGACCTAGAAGTTAAGAGCTGTAGAAAAGGACAAATTGAAAAGCAGGTCTTGAAGAAAATACAAAATTGCAGAGCAGAGTTTTTATTTATATTTTGGAAGTAGTCTGTGCCTCTAAATGTAAGGTTCCAGTGACTGTGCTTTCACATTATTTCCCTACGTTAAGTAGAAGAGGATGTTACGGAAATAGGAGTAACATGGACAATGTCTATACAACCTAAGTGGAGAACAGTAGAGGGAAAACTGATCCCTGGACTAATGAGAGTTGATTTTGAGTCCTGTTTTCCTGTCCTTTTAGAGGGGTCAAAGCGATGAGAAAAAGCCATGTTGCAAAACACTCACAAGCGTTTCTTGTAAGGTGATGCTGACATGATGTGTTCTGTGCATCAGGGAATGATGAGACTAGGAAAGCTTGAGGCTGGCTGGAATCATGTTGGAAGATTATCATGGGGTGAAGATTATGGTGTATGACCATCCTTCCAGCCTAACGCAGTTGGGTCAAAGTTGACATGTGCACACTATGGGCTCTCAGTCAGAACCTGGAGTGAAGCAGGGAATGACAGACAGCACCTGCTAGACAGATGCAAGTGACAGGGAACATTCAAGTTTTCTTAACAAAGTGCAACACCATGCACACACTATCCATAATTTATGTCTTCTTTTGCTACACTAAGGGACTTAGCGAGATGCTGCTGAGGGTAGGTGAGATGCTACTGGATGCTTCTGGATGTTGCTGATACTTGAACATAAAATGTGGCACAAATGTGACATACCAATATGGATTAATGAAACCCTTCCCAAACGCTGTCTTGCCAGGAGGCTGCATTTTGCACTTTTATTTAGGCTCAGCATTATTATGATTGATAGTAATGACTTCACTCTAAATGTGGAATCAAATTTTATATAAGTAAAGGTGTCACAGTAATACCCTACAGCAACAAACTTGGATCTAGTGAAACAAATAGAAGTCTTCCCTTTACTGCCATCCAAGCAGGAAAGAAAAGTCGTTTCATTTTATATAGAAAGAAGAAGAATAAATGAAAGGATGAAATACAGCTCACAAATGCGCTATTGAAATCAATGGCCTGGAGTTTAAAAGTCACTTACCTGGACTCACTGACTTCAGATTTCTTTTAAATCACTGATTTTTCACAGCAGACATAGTTTGGGAACTGCTAACCAAAAAGATCACCTATTTCCTAGTGATATAATGCTACAGAGGCAGTCACTGGTGTGTCTGAGCTGAAGGGCAGTCGGTTACAGAGGGCAGACAGCTTTGTGTAGAGGCTTTGGGGACCATTTGTGTGAACCCTGTGTGTTCGGCTGTCCTGAGGAATGCGAATGCTTCCCCTAGTCCATGGTCAGGTCAGGAGAGCAGGCAGAACTGGCACTGGCGATGGTTGGGTCAGCTTTGGTTATAACAACATTACAGCTGTATTATTTGCTAAGATACACGGGCTTTTTGTGATATTATCCGAACATGGGGAAAAAGAAAAACATGTTTTGCACATGCAGCAACAAAAGCCCAAAGAAGTGAATGTTTCTTCCTTCACTAGCGTAAATTAACAGCGACTCACACCTGTTAGAACAGGATCATCAGAGACTAAACCAGGCCCCATGGTACTTTCCATGGTGTAACCTTTTTTCCCACCTCTCTAGTGACTAAAGTAAACTGCTCTGTGCCAAGCTTAATGCCATTGCCTGGACACAGAACATAGTAACCAATTATTTGGTAATGAAGCCCTCCCTGCCTGACTTTATGATGGCACCTAAACAACAGAAAGACAGCACTGAGAAAAACGGAACAATTTCATGCATTGTAGTTATTGCCGCTTGTAAATTCCTGCTCTGGGTATCTTCTCTGAAGCTTTGCACAGTCCCTTCTCTCCCTGAATTTTAGGAAGTTAACCTTGCATTCCTCAGAACAGGAGAGAAAATACAAGAAAAGGTGAAAATCCCATCCCTAATTAGAGAGACAATTTCAAAAATAGACATGGTTGCAATTATGTTCACTAAGACATTCAATGAGAAGCTGCACTAACAGTAATAGACTCACCTTAAACTGCACATGCAGTTACCACTAATGTACATGTGTCCAATGCTCCAGAGCATGAGGAAGGGATTAGCCTAATTGGTGATAAGAGAAATTGTAGAAGTCTCCATGGTTTGTATATAAGTATCAGGAGTTTAAATGAACTGGCTGGTTAAAATTTGGTAGAATGTGGATCTTCATACAGGATAAACTACACTTTTGGGAGTATGGTAATTTATAAATGAAGCTAAAAGTCCCTGTTTTACACAGGTACCATTAGCATAACTATTCTCTTGTGTATAAGAAACCAATATGGGGTTGACAGTAGCCTATATTGCACAAATGATGAATTCCCTGTACATAATTTGTTAATATCAAGAATCTGTGTTTTTGTGGGATGACAATACATGAAAATCCAGGTAATAAATATATTGCATCCTACTTTCAGTCCTGCTTAAAAAAAATATTTTGAAAATCACTATAAGGGTCTTTGTGACCTGCTGACATATACAGAGATGCACTGTGTCTGGCTCTTCTTTCTTTTGCTGTGCCTTTACAGCTTAGTGCACCTTTGTGCCTCAGACATCGCTGAGGGTACACAGACTCTGGAGCAAGATGTGGAGGAATGACTGGTGGATTGAGTCAGCGTGGTTCAACCTCAAATTAAGCAGAGAACAAATAAGTGATAATGAACTGTAGAGTAACAAGACTATAAACCTTTGCAAACAATTTCTCCTTCAGAAGATATTCAAGATCACAGAAGTCCCAATAACTCACTTGTACTTCACAAAAGTGGCTGAATACGAAAAGCAGTTGTTACTTTGAGCAACCCTACTCATTACATGAGAATTTCAAAAATCTTCAAAACNAGTGCTTCCTAGGTTTCTCCTAGCAGGAAAGTACAAAATCACAGGTCTTGATGTTGCTGAAATTCCTGCATCTGAAGATGGCTTATTAAACAAAATATCCCTCTCTCTATTTTACTAATAGAGACTGATGTGATAGAAGCTCACAGAGCACNACCACCTGTAGTCTCCACTATGGTGGGGTGTGATATGGAAGTCCAAGACTTGAATCCTATTTTAACCTGGTGGGAAATAAAAATTTAAACCATGGTCTCTCAGAGTAACCCCCATATTTCAAAATAAAAATGGGTCAGAAAGCAGTCATTGCTTCCAAGAGACAAAACCAAATGACGCAGAGTGACTATAATGCTAAGGGATAATTGTTTCTAGAGCAGACAGGCCTCATCCATGCTATATGTCACTTGGCTTTGCTCTCTCCCAAGCTCATATGTTGGTGCTAAAATGTAATGATTGTTTTTGTACATTTTTCAGTTCATCGTGTCTAAAGTAATGGGAAGCTGTGTTGCAACCTTTCTGGAATGGTATTTTCAGAACACGATGATGAAGAATATTGGACACCCTGGGGACCGTACAGCAGGACCGTGCTGTATGTGCTTGAGGATGTCATGCTGTTGGGATAGCACTGGAAAATTGTGTAAAACAGCAAAAGGCAAACTGGTAATGCCATTTACACACACTTCTGCCTCAAGAGAGACTCTGGGCAAGGGTGAGGGTGTTCATTTTGTGTCTGGGATTTCTAACTTAGATGAAAGATTAATTATTTAGGAGGCAATCCTCTGTACCCACCCTTTTACAACTACTGTTGCAAAAATTCTTCAAAGGGGAGTTTTGTGTCTGCTTGATCCATGTCCTTTGTTGTTCTTTTAAAAAAACTACAGACCCTGCCCAGACACTAATAAGGAAGTAAATTACTTAAGTTGATGGGAATGGTAATGAACAGCAGAATAATAATGAGTGAACTTCCCCTGTGGAAGGGGAAATAAAAGGAACTAGAGATTACATTTATATTTTTTGATTTTGAATATTGTTTATTTTTAAAGGAATTTTACAAAACATCTTAAATTATTCAGCATCTCTCTTTGTCAAGGATTTTTGGTCACCTCTGTCAGGGAAGAGGGGTGACAGTTTCAGCACTTATATGAAGGAGCTCAGGTTCTGCCTCCCCAGCTACCGTAGTTCCCCTGAGTACTCATGACAGAGAACCAAACCAATTTTGCAACCCTTAACTTCTTCCTGGGTCTCACAGCTGTTGAATGAGGCTGGCTATTCATAAATAAAATGGCAGGCCCCAGACAAACTCCCAGTATAATCCCTTTCACTTAAACAAAATAGAAAAATATCACTAATGAGGTGCCAAATTAAGTCAGCAAGTGCTCATATACATTCCAGGCAGCCGATTATCTCTCATCAAGGTAGTTAAGTAATACAGTCCTCATAATGAACTAATGGATTTGCAGGTCCAGTTAACACAAAAGTTCAACCTCAGACAAGTTAAAGTTAATCAAGTACAAAAAGGATTAAATTAGTACATTTAAATTCAACTGACAGAAGCATTAGAACTGTGCTGTATTCCCTTATTTTCTGCTTTGGTGTTAACTGTTGGGAAGAGAATGGCAGTAGAAGTATCCCACTCTTTGGGGACTTCATGCTTCAGTTCCTTACCACCCATGCATATGGAGTCGCTAATGACAGAGCAGCTACCCATCAGGGAATGCAATTCCACGTAGACATTTTCACCAAAATGGATTATTTCAGCCTCGTTGGTCACAGATTCTGTAGTTTTCCAGTGATTCATCTTACTATTAATAATGTCAGAGAATTTTAGGCCCTTGAATTAAATAATGATAAATAGGAGCCACCGAGCGAGCTCGGCAGAGGCAGTGCTGTTTATTTCAGTGTGAAGCTCTGTCAGGCCTGATAAATCGGATCCCTGAAATAGTTTATAAAGTACTGAATTGATGTGGCGGTTGGTGAGGGAGAGAATTAATGTTACGAAATAGGCCTGCAACCTAGATTTGATGAAAGCTGAGGAAAGCCTTTTATATAAATTCTGTGTCTGTGTAGGAAATGGTTGTGGCTAGAGGTGAAAGAGCTGCACTGGGAAAATAACGTGCTCCTATAATCTCTGTGGGCTTCAGGTCAGGGAATGAGGCGCTCTGCAGACGCCAGCGGTGACAGAGCTCTGCAGTGCCACATTAGATCTCTGCAGAGTGGAGGGGTGGTCACTGGCTGCTCATTTATAAGATGAAAGACTGAGGACATCGCATAAAAGAAAAAATGAAAGCCTATGCAGAGTTGTAGAATAGGCTTTCAAGTTCCACATGGCTGTCCTCTGCCAGGCTGCTGGGGAGGAAGAGATCCTTGATGTTGTCCTGTGTAGTGCAGTCACTGCTGCTAATCTCTATGGCCGAATTAATATTTTCCTCTTCAGATCACTTCACAGAAATCCTCAGGAAAATGCATGCTAAATTCGACTTCCATTCAGTTCATAATCCCAGGAAAGTGCTTTCAAATTATAGCAGGCAGGTTCGCTAAGAAAGGTTGCCAGTAACATAAAGCAGGCTGATCTGCATGTGCTGGGGGCAGCTCAGCTTTCAGATAAAGCATGCTACACACATAAATGGAAAATTTTTCAAAGCTGCTTGCTGATTGGAATTGAAAATATAATTTCTGTTAAGGTTAGTGAGACTTGGGGAAACCCAGATCTTACAAGTGATCAGTAATGCGGGTGCAATATTTCTGGACCATCTGACCAAGTTGCAGGTGTTGCTGACAATGATGTTTCTCTGGCTCTTCCAGATGTGTCAACATGCCACTGAACAAGCACCTTACCTACATGCCATAACTGTTGCTAGGGATTTAATATTTTACCCTATCTCTTTAAGAGGAAACTCCTTTCTGAGGTCCTTACCTATGATGATCCTGTGATAAAAAGAGAAGTGAAATTCTGTGGGTGGAGTTTTTAATGCTTCCTCCCCATGTAAATTTAGTCTGCTGCACTACTTCTCAGTATCATATTTGCTTGTGAGGACACCCTAAGGTGGCTTGAAGGGAGGAAATGAGGAAAGGTTTCTTTGATACCACTTCCTCACCACAGGAATATTTTCTGACATTGTATCACATTAATAAAGGCTAAAGAAATTGTTATTCATGTGGTTCATGGACTTCAAACCAGCTGTTAACTACAGGATGAGGCTGTCAGATTAAAGGATGATACTTTTAACAATTCTAGATACACTTCTTCCTAGAAGGTAGTAAAAAGAGGGGAAGACGGTATAGGATTATCACCCACAAACGCAAGTCCCAGGTCCCATCTCTAGACCTTTTTCACATTAAGGTCATTCTTCATACAAAGATTCACCATGCATATTTAAGAAAGATACAACATGAGCTACTTTTACACAGTTCATTCAGCAGAAAATCTGATCAAGCTGACAGGGGAAGCTGTGGGATAAGAGCTAGAGGACAATACTTACATGCAATTTAAATGTACAAAATCAAAACCTTATAAAAGGTTAGATAATCAGCATTTGGACTGAGTTTTGGGAAGATTCTTAGAGTTCCTTTTTTCCATCAGGTTTATCTCATCTCTGCTAACAACCATAAAATTACTCTGTAAATTGCGTAAGTGCATGCAGTATCAAAACAACGAGAATACCATCATGAGAAAAATATATATATACACTTTTCCTCTAAATGTATTATTTACAAGTGATGTACATGGAAATATCTCAGTACCTATTTTCTATCCTTACAGTCTTGTGTACTCTCTTGATCTCTGAAAAGCACAGAATCTGATTACAAGTGCCTTCTGCAAGGAGGAAGACTGGAACAGGCTAAATTAAACAGTCTTCTGATTACCTTTATATGGACACTTTAACCTCTTTATCTTCAATATCACAGGGATGGGGGAGATAGTAAAAAATAAAGTAAAAGCAAGGGAAGACACTTAGAAAGTTCTCCTTGGTGCTGATAAAAAAAAAAAATCAGAAATAAGGCAATAATACCATTATAATACCATTATTCTCCAACATGTTAATCTTTTTTTTTGCCATTCTAATTGTTCGAAATAAGAAATTTTGAATATCAAGTGGTTTTGTGGGAACCTAAAAAAATGCACTGAAAACAAGGGAAGAATTCCCAGACACTCAACTCACCTAACTTTCTACATTTGCAATGCAGATAACAGCATCTGAGCTAGTTGCTCGTGACTGCCTTTACAATCAGTGAAGTGAAACAGGCACTTTTACTGCCCTTTTTTAGCATCAGATGTATTTATCCTTATAAGTACACTGCTCTGCTCTCAGTATAAAGGTATTTATAAGGTGACAGGCTTATATGTGAACATCTACATTGTAAACATCTACACCGGTGATATGTATCCTATCTTTGACAGCTTCAGTGTGTTTGAACCCAGACATTGCTTGCTGGTGTGATGGTTGAAGTTATGAGTTGCATCCAAACTTACATTTGTGAAATGCAAGGAGGCTCCATTCAGGTCCTGTTTCCCTAGTCATTCATACCAGCACACAAAGGACAGTCCCATCTAAGATACACACACTTCTTTGTTTAGAAAATAGCAGGTTGAATGGAGGAAAGATGGAGGAAAAAGATTAATACCTTCCTTGGTCTCACCCCACTGAATAGCAGGACACACGCAGCATCAGGGAAATGGTGTTTGCTGCTGGGTGAGAATGCTCAACATGGTCTAAATGTAGTCTCTAGCTCCCTGTCCTCCATTAAATAAGAAGTGTTTTACTGCATTCCCCCCATAATGTGTTCCAGTAAATTATTACTAGAAAAGTCCAGCAGTATTTGAGTAATATATTTTGTTTGTTTATTTTTAATTTGCCTTGACCTTTGAATTATGTAAGGGTCCACATTACTATTTCCCTGCCTCCTCCTGATTGATGTTGTAGTACCTCTAAGTGTGCTTTTCACGGTATAGCATATATCCAGTTAGGATCTAGACTTAAGCTGTATTCTGAGATGCAGCTCCTTTAGTGACAGCTGTCTGGGCTAGGGTAAAGCAGATCGTAAAACTAACTGGGAAGAAAGTCAGGTTAATAATGTCAGCTGAAGCTCTTCTGAAGGAAAAGAGCTGCAGTTGAAGGAGCCTCAGCTGAAGCAAAAGAGCCACTGGTAGCAAAGAATTCCCTTTAAGAGGTTGGGATAAGTGGATAGCTTCCTAGAAAAAAGAAATTAGGATAGAAACCTATATTGTCTATAAGAACATTTCAGAGAGTAAGCTCTTGTATGAAATCAGCATTTACTTTTTTGTTGGATAACTAAAATAGACAGTTGAGTCTGTGGACACTAAAAAAAAATTACAGGTCTCCTCATTCAGGATGGTTCTAATTTAAAGAAAACAAAGTAGTATTGGTAAAGTTGATAAGTTTGGATGTGAGACTTCAGTTTACATAGATAGGTATCACAGTACAGTTGTAGGGTAGCTCTTATCAAAGTTGTCTTTATTGAGCTCAGATATCTCAGACTCCATGTCAAACTACACGGAATTTTGAGTCTTTCTGTTTCTCCTTTGAAAATTATTGAGTTTGTTCAGAGTAATCAAGTATTAATTAGTCCTCTGAGCCATGGAAAATGATTGTGACCAAAAGTAGCACACACCTAGAAGAGGTACAGCTAACCTCTGGGAATTGATTGGAGTGATCCTAAATATTGGCTGGAAAAAAACACCTCTTGGAGAAGCACCTCTGCCCCTCTTTCTTCAAAATCAACATTGATCCCTTCCTTGCCCAAAGTGGGTGCCACAACATTAACTTCACATGTAAGAAAAATAAAACAGGACCCTGAATAGTCTAATATTTCTGCTGGCGGACTACAGTCCCCTTAACTTCCCTCTTGTTTTCATGTAGAGAATTCAACCCCAGGACACATCTTTGTCTTTGTGTTGTTGTATACCTGAAAGTTTGTTGAAAAATCGAAGAACACATGTAAAAATTGTGTTTCCCGACCTCCAGGACTTTAGCATGATATTGTTGAAGAGCTTGTTATGTGGGATAGTAATCAGTATACTGGTGGCTTTGTTCCCACAAATGGAAAGAAATTAAGATGATTATAGTGTTAGGTAAAGTCAGGATAGCTATTACAAAGGTAGGCTTGGATGAAATCTATTGAAGATTGACATAAATATTTATTTTTGAATCAGTACATAAGAACACTACTAGCTCCTCTCTTTCCTATCTTTGATCTGTCTTGCCGTATTGCTTCAATTTTAATGCTTTTATTCAGCCAAGATTAATAACTTCCCACAACTGACTTCAAGGTAACAGTTTGTACAGTAAGGTTATATAAAGTCCAGCTGTTCAGATCTGGCTGTAGGTTCCAATATACAGTGACTAAGAACATCCTAATTTAGTCTATTGTCATTGGAAACCCAGGAAATACAAAGAAATTTTCTGGGATTCCAAAATATACATGTCACTTTTATAAAACAGCAGTAAAAAAAACAGGCATTCTTTGTTTCACAGATTTAATTATTCCATGTACCTGAAGAACCATCCTTTCTTTTTCTATAATCCTCATCCTGTCCCTTGCTTGCCTTCCAGCTTCTGCAACATTAATGATACATGAGAGGTCTACATCAATTAACTCCATGTAAGTTAGCTCCACGAGCAAGTTCCTCCTGCACTGAATGAAGCCAGGAGAGTTGTGGAAGACATACACTTTGATCAAACAATTCTGACTGTCAAATCCATTCAAAATGCCTGCAATTCTTGTTTGATAATCTCCTTAAAAAAATTACTTGAAGGCAAATACGGACAATTTCCAGAACAGAAAATGTTAGAGCAAACGAATAAAATTTGGTAACCTTTATGTAACTGAAAAAGGTTTATATCAATGGAGTAAAGTGAATCATACATATTCATGCCCAGACACCACCCATTGCTCGCTAAACACTTGTTCACTTAAATAGGAAGCACGGGGCAATGTGAGTAGCAAGGGGTGTTATCAATCCCACCTCTAATTAGTGGAACTAAAGGGCATTATTTCAGTTGTAATGGAAATGATTGTGATTCCTCAAAGTGGAACTGAAGCAAATCAATCTGAGCCCACTGGACCCAATCCAATTAAAAAGGAGCTAATCTGCTTCCTGCAGGAGAAACATGGCCTACAAGTAAGACATGATGATAACTAAAAGAAAGTGAAGAATCCTGATTAATTCACTTTTCATTTTGCACAGTTACTCTGATAATTTTTATTTAATAATTTATTTTTACTTACAATCAAAATAGATGGAGCATGTTTATCAGTAGCATCACTTGTGTTTACAGTATTCATCTAAAGAAAAACTCCAGGGATTAAACACTTATTTTTCACCTCACAGTCTAGTAGTTCAAACTGCCTTTCACATTCTGACTATTCATTAGGTAGTGAGAAGGCTGTCCTAAATAGTTATAATTGGAACATATAGGCTTTCTAATCCAGCAAAAAAAGTAGATGTTTACCACTTCCTGATTTCTTATCATTTGATGTAATGCTGTTCAAAAATAGCTTTGTTCTGAAAGCTTTGTACATTGTGATAATTTATAGGTAAGTGTATAGATAGCTGAAAAGTGACTGCGAGTTACTACCAGCCATAACTAGGAACATATCCCATTATTATTGAATCCATTCTGTGATCTCATGCAAGAGGAGATTATAACCGAAGCTGTGGCTCTGAGCCTGGAGTACCTGCAGCAGGAGAAGAGGATCACTAAGTCTTATGTCACCCAGTCTTCCAGTTCAGATCTGTCACAGGTGACTTTTAACAGTTCTGCTACAAAGTTTTGGATTCACGAAATGTCAGAAAGATTATTCAAAGTAAAACACTGAATCACTTGAGTATGCACATTTCTAGAGAGCAAGCTTCTTGCTCTTGGCACTGACAGTTCTGGTGCAGACTGGAGAGTGGTTGTTATAAACCAATGTTTCTCAGCAGAAAAGTTAAAAATGGACCACGATTCACTGTGTTTGAGGCCTATCTGGTACGAATAAGACAGCAGTAGGGATTCGGCTTACACCTCCATTTGGTCTGGTCCTCTGGACAGCCATCTCAGTCAGTAGAGAGAAACAGACCTCCTTAAGCACAGGCCAGCCAATCTTAAGGAGGATAGACAAAAAGGATTGGTGCCTCTTTATCGCTACCATTTACAGAGGAATAGGAGTTTGACTCACTGTAGCTACCTGAAGTGAGGTGAGTTGAACCCCCACCCCCCTATTTAAGGCACGATAATTGATTTTCAAGTTTTGTTGCACACATCTTGAATGCATCTGGATACATCTCCCAGCATTTCTCTCTATACTTCTCTTGCCTTTTGTATAGGACAGGGGATAATAGTTCTCCATCTCAAGAGTGGATGGAAAGCTTAATTGTGTGCTCTAGAAATATCATAATTCACTGGACGTATCCTAGATGAATGGATGGAGAGAGATAGCTAGAGACACAGATGAGATTAATTTTTGTTAAATGCTTTGACCTCCTTTGGTGTATAAGGCTATATATCTTCAATATATTACTGTTTTAGTATTTTACTTGAACTGCTTTATTCATCCATAGTTTGGAGGATTTTAAGGATAGCCCAGGTTCCCATCAGATAAATCTCTCCTGTTTTGCAGCTAAAAAAGGAACTGAACTAGATTTATGACTGCTAATACCTTTTCTCTTTTAAGGGGAAAATTGATAGACACCTTCCCATGAGACTTCCTATAGATGCAGTTACTGCCCTAATGATTATTCCATATCAAGCCCACTCTGCTAAAGAGGTACTAAATTAAAAGGCTGCTGTTTGAAGCAAAAGCTACAAACTGAATTTCAAACACCTAATAAGATACCGAAAATTACCTCAAGCTTTCAAATGTCACATACTGTAAAAATACAAATTAGACTGTAAAATTCAGCCTAGCCATAATTAACACTATGATGTGTTCAAATAATCAAACATTATCCTCAGAGGAGTCTATTGAAGGAGATTATTATGAGCGGTAGTTCACTAATCATTATATGACAACTATTTTTATGTCATTGATCTAGACTGCCTTGTCTATTTTGTCAGTGTCACTTGGAATCTTTTTAAAAAGGTGATATTTTCCCCCATACAGAGACAGCTCGTCCTACAGCTCCAATTGATGTCAACCTTTGCTCACAGTTATCATCTGCACACAGCCAGGCTTCATTTTAAATCAGAGAACCAGGGATAAATAAAACTGGATAGCTTTCAGTTCCAATCACATCCTGTTTTACCTCACATCAGCCAAAAAGTTATCACAAAATGATGGATTTTTATCTGTGAAAGTGAAAATGGTGGTTTAAGATTTTTAAATTTTGTAACAAATATTCTTTTAGATATCTCATATGTTGTGAAAAAAAAAAGTTTTATTCTTTGCTTGGAGGATGGAAAAAGTCTGAGAGATTTAATTATNCTGTTATTAGATAGTCAGCACATATTCCCAAATTTTGCAAAGCATAGTAATTGAATTTCGCAGTTCCAGTCCTCATCTTCACCCTTGCAAAATTTTCTCCAATACATAAAGCACGACACAGATGTAAACTCAAAGGAGCTGAAGGGTTCAACGCCCTCCACCCCCCCACCCCGCCCCGCATATTCCTCGTTAGTATTGAGTATCTATGTAGAAAAGTGAAGCTTCTTCAATTTGACCTTTTTTATAAATGTATTTCTCCATTGCATATCTCCAAGCACAGCAGTATGAAAGAGAATAAGAATTCTTACCTATCCTGTATGTGTGGTTTAGTCTAATCCTTGAAAATAAAAATAAAAAGCCATGAATAAGAACTGGGGCTAGCCAACTGTGTAATATGCTGCACTAACAACACTCACTAGAGGGTAAATCACCTATGACTTAGCTTCCAGAACACACAGAATATTAAGGAAAAAAATTTACACCCTATGATATCAATATGCAATATAATGCAATGACAGTCAACTCTAACCTTAGTCTGGAACTCAAACAGAACCTCTCCAGAATTATTTATAAGGTTAGGCAGAGTTGCACTTGGCTTTGTAAAAGTGTTTCCATTGGTTTGACTAGTGTCAAAGGAGAGTATGCAAAACCATCATTCAAGAGGATATTCTTAAAAAAATGTAAGTTCAGTTGTGCTTCTCTGAGAACTTTGAAGGGATTGTGACTGGTTAGGAAAAACGTACCCAAGGGTTCATCTCTTCTTAAAAAGCATAGCATGTATCTATAGCAAGCATATGTAGAAGATCTGAATTTGGTTCCCATTTCAACCTTAAATCATCATGTAATGTTGTCAACACCACTGAGTCTCTCTGAACCTCAGTTCCTCATCCACAAAGCAGACGTAATGTGCTTTTCTTTCTATTGTTTTTTAATGTACTTTCTTTACTTCAGTTCCTCAGGAGATGGGTTATCTTTTCTGTAATAGGTTGAGAGTGTAGTGTTCTGCAATGACTTCTTGATTATGGTTTATCTTTTCCATAAAATTCAAATATATACTTCGAATCAGAGGACAGGCCTCAAAAAAATGAAACAGTGCAAATATCATCAGTGAATAAAATCCAGGATCTGATGTTGTGATGACCTGGCTAAATATCAAGTGTTTGGGCTGGAAGAGTAATAACATCAAAATGGCCGTAAAAGAAATTAAGAATATCTGTAAATAGCCTTTCCTGTAAATATTTAAGTACATTAAATGTAACTTCATTGTGACGAGTTGGAATGCAACTTCACTGGCAAGCCCCTGAAGAAAAAAACAATCCTTTCCCTCCTCCAGCAATTAAAATCTTGCTGGGCTATAGAAAGGTTAGTATCCTTTTGGTGTCAGAAGCAAGTAGTACACTAGTAAGGAGAAGGATTTTGGCAGTGAAGGGCTCACACAGACAGAAAGCTGGCTCTGACAGCCATTCGTATGCCTTCAGTTCATGTCGATGTGGTGTGAGCGTCTGGCTGGTGTCCTCAGCACAGGGACGGTGTCAAAGTGGCTGTGCCGCGGCAGGATGCTGCAGAAAGGCACAGGAGCTTGGCAAGTGCCAACTGGGAAGGCAGAGCTGTGCCTTCTGGGCAGCAAGAAGGAAGAATCTGTTAAGTCGAGGAAAGAAGCCCTTGGAAGTGGCACTTTCTAAAGTGCAATTAAAAAAAACAGATTTCTTTTTTTTTCTGAGAAACATTTTTATCGGGGCCTTTTTGAGGCATAAATTAAAATACCTGGTAATGAGGATTTCTGTTCACTGAATTTTTCACAGTAACATTTGGTGCAAGTACTGATACAGTGGTGTTGTTAAACCCCAGAAGCTGACATTTCAAATTTCAAATCTGCTGGCATACCTTCATTCAGGAAGAAACAAGGCTCTGACTTCCTTGTCTGTTCTGAGTTATTTTCATATTTCTTCTTTGAAACTCAATGATAATTATTTTCCTTGTTTCAAGTACTGTTCAGTGATGTAGATTTTTTTGTTGTCCAAAAGGTTATACTTTTATATAACCTATGGCACATGGCTATGGAACATAATCAGTTTCCTGTGAACTTCATTTCCATTTTTGTTTCTGGTTAATTTTAGAAATAAAGAAATTATTGATTCTCTTGAGTTTTAGCATTTGTTATAAAGTGAATTCACTTGGCACCTTGTATTCCTTGTGAGGCCTTTGTTCTTGAAAGAATTCATACTCTTTTGTATTATTTTAGATTTTTTTTAACTTCCAAATATGTGTGGTAGATATCACATTTGAATTAAAAGTTTACGGATTGAGCTCTCTTTTGTGTTTTTTTTAAAGATAAGATATTATTTCAGCTGGTGAATGCAGAAGCTGCATAATCCGTTTTGACTTTTTCTTTTCCTCAAGATTCTTTTTTTTTTTTTTTTTTTTTTCCCCTCTAATTAAATCATTAGCTATATTTCTTTTAGTGCTGCTGGGTGAACTTATAGTCATGGAGCTGCTCAGTCTCTGCACTTTGTCTGTCTTCACTTATTTTCATGCCAAACCCTGTCTAACCAGTTTTAGCCATTCATTCATGTCTATTTTTACTTTCCTTAAACAAATAGCAAATTGATATCCATTAACAGTGACATTTTTCTGTTGATACACTATAGCATATCATGACATTCCACAGAAAATTAAGACAGTAAATCTTACATTTATATGTGATCATTGTAAGTTAGCCCTTTATTTCCAGAACAGAAATCGGCCAGTTAGTGGAATCCCATTGCAAAAAGCTTTAACTACCCAATGACCTCGCAAATTTTCCCTCTTTTTTTTTTTTTAAATTTTTTTTTCAGTGGCTCAACCATACAGCTATACTGTATGTTCAGAAAGATTTTCTGAAACAAGGAATGTGGCTGAGATATTTGGAAATTTTATGTAATGGTTTTATCACAATTTTCTTACCATCTATTAATCTTTAATATATGTAGTACAACACATTTGCACAATATGGAAAAAGAACTACATTAGCTTTGGAACAGGGAATATGAATAGAAAATTTTACCCTAAATCAGACATGAGTTCTGGGCTCCTCTGATTATTTTGCCTAGATTTATATTGAGTATAACAGGACCGTAAGTCCTGTTTGCACTGAAACACGGCCATCTCCAATCACAAAACATGCAGCCATCTCATTCAGGATACTCTAGGGCAGCAAAGAGCCTGCCTACTCTGTCTTAGCCAGAATCCTGAAAAATGAAAATAGTAATCACTGGTATCTCCTGTGAGGGGACTGGATTGTGTGGGATGCCCTTCCCAAACCAGCTGTTATTTCCACTGCTCCTAAGAGCAAGTAGGCCTGAGGCTTTCCCCAGCTCTTTGTCTGAGTTTCAACATTTGTGTCAGCCTTTTCCAGTCTTGGGGCAGTCCATCTTATAGTTCTTGGGGCACTGAGATCAGTTTTTGCTGTTCCTGAGATAACTTGAATTAACAGAACTCTCTAATAATTGTCTTTTCCTGCCAGGCCTGTATATATTCCCATTTTCTTCTTTTCTTCTTTAAAAGCTGTGAAAACGGCATCACAGGAAGAAGTACAACATTTACAGCAAGGTGACCTCTTTTCTTGGCATGATCTCTAAACCGTTTTGTTAACCAGTTCTCAAGATCTGCTTCTGTTTCCTGTCATGCTGGAGAGCAATCCCTTGTTCCATCCCACTCCACTGGGAAAAATTGAGTTTGTTCTGAGTTTGAAGTGGATTAAAATAAAAACTTACTGAAGTTTTGAGGTCATTATTCAGGATGTTCCAGACATTAAAAGAATCGTAGAAGAGTTTCCAGATATATTTTTATGAGCTGCATCTTAAACCAAAACTGATGGTCTGGAAGAAAGGCGGAAAAAAGGGAGAAAGAGGCAGAAAACTAGCTGTACTTGGAGACCAAGTTATTAATTTACCTGTAAATAAAACTTGAGATGAGCTCTTTTGGATGCTTCTATACTTCATAAAATCATTGTATTGTACTGTCTGCTATATTTTTATTGCATGGTTACAGCTTACTCCAATTTCTAATATGCATCCTCCTAAACCTCTTCATCATGTCTATCCTGGTCCAGGTTCCAAAGCAATATAGCAAGGTCTGAGAGCTCATAAGCTTCTCATATATCCCTTAAATCTGCAATATCTAAAAACTAGTAATTTTTCTTGCTGTGCATACACTGAAAATCTTATTTTTCTTCCTGTTCAAACATAAGTTCTCTGCTGCGTGAAGGGACCTTTTTGTAAAATGATGAAGAAAATTGTCTAGGTTTTCTACTGGTTTAAACCTGGTGCAGCTCATTTGAAGCCAATGGGATGATATTGATTTATCCTAGTTGAGGTTATGGCCTCATATAATAAAATATAATATATTGGAAAATACCTCTGAGCAAAGTAATGATGAAGAAAATACAAGGCGACATTGATTTTAAAGTATAGTTCTATGTATGCCTCAATATCTAATAATAGGGATGTGATTCTATAGTAAGTACTTTATTTTGAAATGCTTTAATAATCTGTAATCCCTTGTAATTGAAAACTTTAGTTAATTAGTATTTTTAAAGCATTTTTTTGATCCTTGTATCACTTGTGCTGCATAGGTACACCTAATTTTTTTTTCTGCCTGGTTTCTTGAATGATTTTTTCCAGCAGTTTGGCAAATTCCCTTTGACTCTCTGCCATAGCAGCCATGCAGGCAATAGCAAAGCTACATGAACGACTGTAAATCAGAGGTGGGTGATCAGACTCGTGTGCACACAAAGACTCAGCCTCCAAACATGTAATGAAATAAGTGACAACTTTTTGATTAATTATCAGTCTTTCAGAACTTTTCGTTTTCTTGGCAATTTCTTATCCTTGTCTCACCCTGAAATTTCAAGGGAAGTTTCAGCTTTGTTGACAACCATTTGAAAGCAGAGTTTTGTTTTACCTGACTAACTCTTTCTCCGTAGTATCCAAACTTGCAAGCAGACACTTCAAGTTTCCAAAGAATGGTAATATATTTTCATATATAAAATGAAATATGAAATCATGAAAATATATTTTCATGATTTAAAATTTTCTATTAATGTCACACTTATCTGTATTGTATTTGAGGGTGATTTGTAAGGCAAGATATGTATATAGACAAAGGACATAAAATTTGGATTTATCTGTACAAGCTTTTCAAAGTGCCGCTGAGTTAGGCTGAAATGAAACCTGAGTGAAGTATAGAAAAGATAGGCAACCAGTGAATATTTTAACTATATCACAGTTTTCCTGTTAAAGGATTTTTTCAGTGAGCTTTTTCAGACATTGATAGTGTGAATGGAAATTCTTGAACTCATTTTGCTTAGGAATTCGGCTTAGTTTAGTGAGTTTATACAAAATCTCTCTCTCTCTCTTTTTTAATGAGAGGAGTTAATCTTTAGACTAGGAGACTTCACAGACTTAGATAAACATCTGTTAAGTAGAGCTTGGGAGGAGCTGTTTCAAGCATGGAGCATGGGTGCAGATTAGCCTGCGTCTTGAGGTCCATCCAGCCATGTTTTCTGCTGGCGTATTTCTTGGAATAACACAGACCGCAGTAAAAAACTCAAATTTCTGTCCTGAGGTATCAGTGGTTGCAGGGCTGAAAGAAACCTATTGAATCAAATTCGGTATTTCTAGTTCCTATATTCATGTATTGTAAAGACAACATAGGGGTTACCAAAAGTACTTAGAATTTTGGACTTTACTCTTTGGTGGGAATATAATAAAAATGAAATTTTAATTACTACTTTAATTACTTTAATTACTACTAAGTTCATAAATTCAGCTGGAGTATTAACAGAACTGAAAAAACAGCAAGTATGGGAATTATCAAGTACGGATTTAAGATGTAGTAGACAGCCATAGAAAAGTGGTCTCTTCTGTGACATGTCTATTTTCTTTCTATCAATCTGTCTGGGATGAGATTTTGTTTTATTTCTCCAATCGGTAGCGGAGCAAAGCTTTCCAGGCACTTGCTACTCTCATTCTAAATAACACAGGATTTTAAAATCAGCAACCTAATTATTCTGAAAATCAACAAATCTCCCTTTGTTGATATTTCAAATGATTAGTTTATAAAAAAATTCACCTCTAACAGCTGCTGGAAGGTAGCTGTAAAAATTTCCCCTACTAGAAAGGTTTTTATTGTTGTTGTTGCTGTATTATCTTGGTGGAGGTGTATTTTGTTTGTTTTATGCCAATGCTTTGGATGACACAATTTGTTCCGTTTCTCATTAGCAGACAGAAAGTTGTACCTGTAAATGAAACTTTTCACTGAACTCTATGACTTCTGCTGGGGTTATAAACCATATATTTCCAATTGGTAAATGCTAAGCAGTTTCTCTGGGCCTCTGAATTATTTTCTCAGAATTTGAGAGGTAAAAAGGAAAGACTGTCCTTTTGCCTGTCATGTCAACACTTCATATTTGAGCAACTTACAATCACAGATTCAATACCTCAATGTTTACTTTTTTTTCCTCACACACAACTACCTCTTTGAAAGCTGAAGGGTCATTTAATGTCCGTGCTTTACTAATAATGGGTTTTGTGAAAAACAAAATTTGTCAAGGTAAGTGTATGACCTCCTTTGTTCTCTCTTTAGTCCTGTTTTGCAACACAGTGCTTCATTTGTTACCTTACTGCACTTCACTGCAAAAGCTAATTACTGTTAAAATTAAACTCTATAGAGTGTGTCCTGCTGCCTTTCAGCTGCTAGACACGAAGAAGAGGCTGATTCCTGTGTATTCACCTCTTGTTTAGAAGATTCATGTTTATCTAATGTGAAGTCAATATTATTGTCCTGAAAATAGTTAGAGTATTGCTAACAATCCATCAGGGAGTGCTTTTTTATAGCACTGACGCTATGCTCTGGTGGCTCAGAAACCATTTAACAGCTCTAAGATTCTGATCTACCTCGGTGCATTAACATTCAAACAATCATTTATCTCTTCTTAAATGCTTAACAATAAAATAGTTCATCGTGTTTAACAGTCAAATATTTTGTAAGTGGAGGGAAGGGGGAAAATGAAATGCCAATGAATGTGATGGAAAAATATGGAAGAACATTAAGCAAACTCCCTCAGTCTCCTTCTATGCAATGCTTGCATATATAACGTTTATTCATATATAATTACAAAACAGTATAGGACCTGGGAGTTCCAGGTGGGTCTATATTACCTAACTTTAAGTGTATAAATTTGTCTACAACTGAAATGGAAGTCCTACACTGCTTTTGTAGTAGATGGAGAGAATTAGACCTCTAGAAAGTGACTTATTTTAGGATGAGAAGAAAGTAGCTTTAAATTGCTTTATTTTCTCCTTTGGTTATAAGGGGGACGTGGAAAGAGTAGTTTTGATTCCAGAGTCTAACTTGCAGATATCTAAGTTAGGGCATGTGAACCCAAGTCTGAAATCCAATTTTCTTGTAATTGATTGACAGTCATAACAAATGAACCAGTTCTCATTGGCTCATCTGGACAGAGAAAGGGGCAAGGACAGTCTGACCCTTGCTTGCTCTGGCTTTGTGGCCATGGACAAGTCACCTAATTTTTTTTTGTATGTGTGTGTGCGTGTGTGTATGTGTGTGTCATGTAGAGTATAGCATGGTGTATAATCATTATCTTTGTATTATTTCATTGAAGATACTGAAATTTTCCCCTCTAATATATTTACAAAATATATGTATATTTTTATGTATATATATCTGGAAAAAGAAAAAAGGGAGAGAGGAGACAGTGGGACATTGTATATTGGAAGAAAAGTTTTATATTAATACTGATACATCTATATGCAGAAGAAGACATACAAATGTTTTCTATGCTTTGTTGTACATAATAGAGTAAAGTGGGGCTGAAAATGTAAAGGCTGTTTCAAAGGATTAGTCTATACGGCAATATTTGGCAGGGTGCTAGAGATATTCATGCTAGGTCCAGGAGCAAGTACACCTCACAGCACTGCCTGATTGTCTGCCCATGCCCTGGCCTGTCCTCACAACTTCCTTGGCCTGCTTTAGTCACCAGTCATTTGAAGAAGCATTTGAAATGCAGAGAAATTCCTGTAGTGGTGATGAGCACAATTCTGCCTCTACATACAAGTTCAGTTTTTCCATGTCTGTAGACGTGCACTTGTAAAGGGAGTTGATATTTAACACAAGGAAAATAGATATAGAATACAGATATAGAAAATATATCTATATATCTCTATATATAGATATNTTTTTCCCCCTGCATACTGAAAGTAGTGTCCTAACTTCTTTGCTGTCTCACTTCCAGTACGAGAAATCCAAGAAGCAGTGAAGAAATAAGGCTTTGACTGTGCTCTCGTTTCTCCCATTGTAACATCACTTTCCACATCACTAGAATAACTCCTACTTTACCGGAACTGATTTGTGTGAGATCAGAGTCAGACTTCACTGCTTTATTTTAGACTATGTCATTTTTTAAGAGATTTTAACTTTACACTGTTTATTTTTGTCTTCCCATTTGTTTGTTCATCTTTCAATCTACAGTCTAAAAGATTTGAGTAGAGTGGGAAGAAAAAAATTACAATCAGCACATAAGCTACTCATTCTGCTGGGGTACAAAAAACAATTCTATTTTTGGTAGCAAAAGCACTCCTACGAATAGAGAGATATTCTGTCTTTTTCCTGTTAACAATGCACTATTTTTCATTTAGCAGATAATACTGTCACATTTATTCTTGATTTTAACAATGTCACATTCACAAGACAAGGTCATTTAACCTGTGCTTAGTAGGCAAACACATAAAGCTGCAAGATAGCATGCAATGCAAACTATTTTCAAATTGGGTTCGGGAATTAGAATGACAGAATGAATGAACTCCAGATTTGAAGAGCAAACATTTAATGTGGCATGTTCAGCATTGGCCAACTTGATTAGATTAAATGCCATATTTTCATGCAAGGTGTAAATATTGAACTAAAGCTCTATACTGTTGATCAAAGTTGTTTGCTTGGCAGAGATGATTAAATAAGGGTTAATAAATATAACCTCTGTTAAATCTTCTATAACCAAATTTATCTCTCAGCTTCACCTACGTAGAATTAATAACTAAAGCTGGCAATTGTGAGCCAGAACATTTAAGCACAATATCTCTTGAGCAGAGTGTTTGATATTTGCTCAGAGCAAGAGTTGTAATTGATTGACAGTCACAGCAAATGAACTAGGTCTCATTTGCTCATCTGGACAGAGAAAGGGGCAAGGGCAGTCTGACCATCTCCTTCATGGTATGCCAAAATCTTATATGCTGAATACTAGTTGTAGGGCATCTTCTGCTACAATTTATTGTATAAAAATATACAGGACATTTGCAGATACATTGGTGTCTTTGATCAAGTAGTATCTGAAGGAAGGCGCCACTTTTTCGAGAGCAGAAGACCAACTGAGGATTAAGGGTTGAGAAGGAAGGGGAAGACAGCATACTCTCTGTACCAACACTACAGTATGCATCAGACAAGGCACAATGCCACCCAAGGCTGATGGACTGAGATTTTTTCCTGTCATTCTGGCAGAAGTTTCCATCCTCAGATACATCTTAAATTAATTTACACTGTATGTCACATAAAATGATGGGTTTACCTCTTAGAGCTTCTGAGGCTATCTGACTTTGTCTGGAAGTTGATTACATCTTACTAAGGTAGCTCTGGAGGACTTTCTTACTCTTAGCAGTGCAAAATTAAGACAATTTAGCTTGTTTCATTTAGCAGGTAATAAGCAGAGTAGAGTGTATTAATAGCCAAGGAGTGACAAAGCTTAAAGCTCATGTCCAGCATCCCTGGCTACCTTTTTGCTCTGTGCCCAGCTATGTTCTTTGTAGCCTGTGCTGTGGTCAGTTTGGCTCTTTTTGTCTTTAACATACACGATCAGACTTCTTGAAATTTTGTTTACCAATCAGCGGGCATTAAAGAGGCCATTTTGTCTCTGTTTTAGAGTTTGGAAGTCTAGTCATACTCAACCAATCTTGACAGAATTTATCACAACACAAATAATTGTGTAACGGACTGCATTGAAGACGATGATAAGCAAGTATATAGCACGGCCTGAAACAGGCAAAGACAGAGTATACTCCATAACAACCCAGCCATAGATTATAGGACAAAAGAAAGAATCATACAGGATAAGCCAGCATATCCAGAATTTTAAATAGTTTGCTTCAGAATTTGCATTTCACTGTTTCAACTGGTGTCTGGTACTAAGTTTTGTAAAAATTCAGGTGCAAGGTAATTTCATCCTTCAGAAGGGGACAAATAAGATGACCCGAGAGAGAACACTTTATCCAAAAATCTTCCAAGACCTTGTAGAAGAAATAAAATTTGAGTAGCTGTGCTAGCACAATTTCAAAACATTTATTTTTTGTGTGTTTCTGCAAGATATTTTTCTGGAATAATTCTGGATGTTTGAAAACAACAAAAACTAAACAAACAAACAAAACATCCTAAGTCTTAAAAAGTAGTGAAGAAAATATTCTGCCTGACAAGTAAGGAACACTTACATAAAAATCAGAAGAATCCAGCAACAAAGTAAACAGATTTTTCTCAAGTCATTTTGGAAACTTGAAATTAGAACCTGCAAAGAAAGTACAGCACTGATGGTCAAGGTTTTATTACATCTAGTAAACAAATAAATTAGCTGCGTTAGAATTAGAATCTTGTGCTAGATAATGTACGAAAATAGACTGCTATACACAGGGGTGCATCTAATGTTTTTAGCTGGTGAGAACTCCTCCAACTGCACTTACTGCACTTATGTACACCTCTCATTCCAGCACGCACCTGTCGCTTCAGTTTGCACTTCTTACCTCAGTGTGTTGTGCTGCCATGGTTGGTGCCAGCATATGTGCTGTCAAGAAGATTTTACCAAGGATGAGAAAGGAAGATTTTACCAAGGATGAGAAAGTTTTGGACATATCATCCCAAGTGTGAGAACTGCATCTGGTTACCTCATTTATGTAGAAAGCACATTTTTGGTTTTATTACTGTAAACAGCTTTCTGTATAATAAAACAAAGATAATTAAAACATACAGTTTTGTCACTGTAAAAACTTCTATAAACTCAAGTCTTTTGACTTGAGTTTAGAATCAAAAACTTCTGAAAGACTCAAAAATTGTTCCCTCACCCTAGATGATTCCTGAAATCCAGCCATGCATAAGGGCTTCAGGAGAAAGTCAGTGGAAAAGACTCCCTCCCACCCACCACTAGCTGCTTAAATCTTAAAAAAAAAAACAAAAACAAAAAAAAACCTTAACTAGAAAAGTGACAGAGTACTAAATTTTTGCTTAAAGAATCTCCTAAGGCAGAAAAATTCCAGAATATCAGACTCTTCCTGAAAATGATAGATATTTTGTCTTTACCTGGGAATGATGTTAGAACAATTACTATGACCAAACTTTGGTCTCAGATATAAAGTATTATATGGGAATTACAGTGCAACTATGAGATAAGTGAGTTCTATTATCATAGCAAGGTGTTTTTTACATCCTGCGGCTGACTTTGATGATGCTGAAGGTGTCATTGCACTTTGCTGATCATCTCTGCTAATTTTTCTCACTTTCTCTTAATCTGAAAACAATAGGCATTATTTTCACTGAGACACCTGGAAACATTTCATGTGTGCCATGCCTTCCTTGACCTAGTGTAGAAACGAGCATCTTTTCTTGGTAGAGTCATGTCTTTTTCCGATTGCTTCTTTCTATACCTCAAGCTTTTTTGTAGAATCATGGAACAGCTGTGGTTGGAAGGGACTTCTTGAGATCCTCTAGCCCACCCCTCATGTCAAACAGGGACTGCTAGAACAGATTGCCCAGGACCATGTCTAGACAAGTTTTGAATATCTCCACAGATGAAACATCTTGCTGATCTGGATTTGCCCTTAGGTGCTGGGATTAATTTTGTTAAAAA
>VXAL01004538.1:148625-188254 GCA_013399475.1 Chauna torquata
AGTTCTTTCTCATCTAGGAAAAGGGAGGAGAATCTTCGGGTATGGGGAACAGGAAGGATTAAAGTCACCCTGTTGTGATTTACCTTATTGGCTAAAATCTCTCTTAAAACTGATCCTCAGCCTTGGGGAGGTAAAAGGTGGCAAAGTATGGAACTAGGAAAGAAGAAAAAGTCACCTATTCTACCCACAGCTTTCCCCAAATCCTCTGTTAGTTGTCCAAAAAGGCAAACTGTAGCATTCTTGTTGGTATTATGCTGTGTGCAAGTGTGTAACTCAGCCCTGTTAGCCCCAGTGAGACTTCAGTTCCTGGCATCATAAAGCTGTAACAAATTTAAAGAGAAAAGTATCACAAGTATTCTGCTTTTGTGAGTATCTTGTTTGTGACTAACCTGATTACTTTGAGGCATGTCCTGCTCACAGTGATATTATCCTGATCTGTCCATTCCAGACCAGCAAAAATGTCATGGATGACCAAACCCAAGGGAGTGCAGTCACTCCACATAGCGCTTCTGGACAGGATCAGTGACTTGCACTAACTCAGTGGAAAAGGTGGTTCTGGTAGAAAGTGTTAGGGATATGTTGCTTCATTCTCTCAGGCTGAGTTTAGGTTATGAAACTTATACATCATGAGTAGAAAATATTTCATGTTTTTAGATAGGGGAATACACTCCATGTCTTTCTTCAATTTTCTCTGTGAAATCTTGTTTGGTATATTGTCTGTGCATGTGCTGTGTGATTCAGCTATGACAAACTTGGAAGGGAGAGATGAGGCACAAAGGTTTAATGGCTCCGCAGGAACTCAGCAGCTTGTAAAGGCAACAACATGTAGCACAGGCAAGAAAAGCCAGCCAGGCATGGCACAAAGCATGCGTCGTAAAGCCAGACTTTTTGATTGGGTAGATCTGGCATCCAAGACATGGCATTATGCCCAGAAAGACAATTACAACATGAAAGGCCCTGCAACAAAAGCTTTATTTTCTGCAGCAGGGCATTCTGCTTAGATTTTGACAAATGAACCAAAGCGCATTGGCCTAAGCCAGCACATGGAAGAGGACAATGATGTTGCAGGGTTATCTGGGGCTGTGGTACTGGAGCTACAGGATTGAAGGGGGATGAGAAGAGGCTGGAGAAAAGTCCAAGGAGCTAATATAAGGAATTGCATTCAGAAAGCAGCACACAACACCCAAGCTGTTCAAACTCTGCTGCAGTGACGTAAAATTGCTTGACAGGCAGACTGCAACCCTTGTGCTGGCAAATTGGCTGGGTACCGGTTTTGTACTGATAGCACTTTTGAACGACCCTAAATCAAATCAATGAATGTGGCAAAAAGATCAAGATTGGGGAATCAAGATTTGTTTTAATTAAAAAAAAAAAAAAAGAAAAGAAAAAAGGATTGGGGGGGCAGGGGCTAACAAAATACCCAACATAACTGCAGTTCTTTAGGTTTTAGATAGTTTTCATAAGATTTTTTACCCTAAAAGAACAAGTTACAGAATGGCATGGTATTTATTTATGCATAGAGAGGAAATATCAAAGAAATAGGAAGAGGAAATATCTTTTCTTGTATCTCTTTTGAAAAGGAGGATAGTGATTATATTTACAAAAGAGTTGTTTTCAATGCACACAAATTCAAAAGGACAGGAGGGAAGTCTTAGCAGGGAGTCTGTGTTATTTTAATGAAATGCAAATGACTATTTTTAACATATGCACTTAATAATTCAGAGGGTGTTGTCTTTGACGAGACCTTCAGGGCAATTTCACAGCAAAGGTAGAGTATTTCTGTCATGGAAGAGGACTTCATCTGCACTTCATTCACTGAGAAATATAGAGATGAAAATCTATCCTGCTATAGGATAGAGAGAAAGATAAAAGATTTAGATAATGGGACTAAAGTTTGTGGGTTGCCAGAGAGACTAGATTCTTTATAAAAAGGATTTCAGTTAATTTCTCCTGGCACAGTTCATATTCCTGGCAAGGCAATCAAACATAATGGGTGCCTAAGTGTAAATGAAAGTGCAAATGGATGCGATACACACACACACACATGCCCACACACAAACACACGTAGGTACTTGAGGTAAACAGAGTTTGCCGCAGAGCACATATTGTAATAATGTGATAATTTTTGCAGGTTGTTTTTAAAAACTGAGTGTGGTTCGAACCTGTAATAGAGGATTAACATTATCAGTCTAAGAGTCCTTTTTGTATAGCAGGATAAGTTCTGTATTCACTGCCTAAATTCAAAATGAATATTATGACTTTATGTTCAAGCAGAAATTTTACCCAAGACTACAGGATCTGGGAAAACACAGGTTTCCTGAAGCTATAGGATGCCTTCCCATAACTTTCCTCTTCCAAGAGGGGTGCTGAATTATGCAGATGAAGTTCAGTGGCATTGAATCCTCTGTGGATCCTAATATTTGGCACTGCTGGCACTGTTACTGGAGTCAAGCAGACTCTGTATAGCCTTGCACAGGACTCAGCCCCAGTGACTTCTGATCTGGCCTCCCATTTCAGGTACCCAAGAAACTGCTGCTGCCTTGCTCTCTTTGGACTTTTACCTGTGATAAGAGAAGAGTTTCCCTCCCCTTTAGGTGTGTTTGAATCACTTTAAAAGTAAGAAACAAAAACAATTTTATTCTATCAAAGCAAAGGGTTGAGGAGTTTTTCATGTCTGGGTACAAAATTTAAGCCTATATCTGAAAGGAAGACCTTGTTCAACAGTCATTAATGCGGGGTGCCTCTGAGGAATCTTTCAGCCCTGGAAACCATGGAGCCAATTCAACAGCTGGTTCATCCACTGTGAAGATGAGATATTTATGAATAAGTTTCTTGCTCACATCTGGGGCTACCACAGTTTTCTTGCATCATTCCCTCCACACTAGCACCTCCCCTCTTTATATTTTTTATTTACAGAGACGTACGTTACTGTGGCTTTGATTAGACCTGTACATTTGTGAGACTGCAGAAAAAAGATTTTGGGGGATCGTGTATGGCTTTTTCCATGAATAAAAGCTCTTTGATATGTAGATTCTTGTTTCTAAGTTTTTCTTTCTGACTGTAAAGTAAACTGAATTAAAGTGTAATATTGGCCCTCACCCTTCCAGGAGGGAGTGATGTGCATTGCCACCTTTTTTCATGGCTATGTGCTGTGTTAGAATTATAACAAGTAGTAATTCTACAACATTTCTAACAGACTCATCCAATTCTAACTTACTCTCTGCAGAAAACTGAGGTGGTATAAGAAAAAGTGGGTGACAAATTTGACATTTAGAATGATTTTTCCAAACCAGATCACCTATTTGCCTTTTGTCAGTTTGGGATATTCTGGCTGTCACAGGCTAGCTGAAGAGATAAGCAAATCTCTCACTTCTAACAGGAAAAAAAAAAAAAAAAAAAGGGATGTTGATAAAGTAACAGATAGTATCATAGTTTATTATTAAATTAGAAGCAGCACGGTTTGAATCAATTCTATATTGTTGCTTCATTTATGCTGTATATGACATTTAGCTTCACAAGAAAGAAAATGAGATGATAAAAAATCAATGTTACACAACCAATGGATTAAAAATTTGCTAACAGATTATTTCTGAGGTAGTAATAATATTAATGCAAACAGGAAATTGTTAATAAGGAGTGTATTTTCAAAGGTTTATTTTTCACCTTTTTCAAACTTTATCAATGTTTTGGGAGGAAACATGAATACAGTTTGTGTAAACAACTATATAACAACTATATAACAAAATATAAGTAGTTAAGAACAAAACTTATACTGATGCCTATCATGTACGGAGATTTTGTCTTGGGGATAAGTCCTTTGAAAGGACTTGAAAAATCATTCATCCTGCCTAATTGCAGGGGATTGGAGACAGCAATCTCCTGAGGTTGCTTTCAGCTCTGCAATTCTTTGATTTGCCAGAAATGCATACAGACATGAGGTCCCAGTTCAATATTGTAGCTACAAGAGCTAATATGTTCTTCAAAGAATTTAACAGGGAAATACTTTATTACAATATAAAGTAGTATTACACTATTATACTAGTGTTGAAATATAAGCAATGCAAAAAAGGGTATTGATTACTTTGAGAGGTTTTGAAGAAGAAGCAGGAAAATTATCACAGCATTGGAAAATATGCTTTTAGTAAAAAACACATTGTCCAAAATAGATATTTTAAAGCTGACTATTTCCTAAGTATTTTGAGCAAATTCACACTTTGGAATACATCCTCAAAAAGTATTTATGTTTTTTGTAGTATATTGTTGTTGTTGTTTTTGTTTGTTTGTTTGTTTTTTAAATGATAGCTAATTTTTTGGTATTTCTTTTGTGGTGGATACCAAAGACTCACAAAACACACACACACACACACAGATTTTTATGTTTTTATATATATATATATATTTTACTATAATAAGAGCTGTGCAAAGAGCATGAACTCTCTTATTCTAATGGGTGAATATCGCTCTGTTGAAATCAACTATAATTTTACCTTTGACTTCAATGCAACCAGTATTTGCTTCCCAGGAAAACCTGTATGTATTATTTACATGAGTTAGACTAACCATCCTTTTTATAAGCACCTTGTGCAACTGCAAACTACCAATTTGACAAACCTGTAACAGACCTGCTAGTTCACATATTTGCTATAATGTTAATTTTGGGGTTTGTTTTAGCATCTTTTTTTAATGAGTCCTTTAACAAATGAAGACCAATCAAAATGTGCCTAAGGCACGTTCCTGGCTTTGGTATAGAGCCAATTTACACCATTCCATTCTCCCAGATGCTTACATCCACCCCTAGTTCCACCGAGATCCTGAAGCAAAGGTTGTGCAACCATGTGGAGAGCAGGGAACTGGTCTTACAAATGCACACTCCTTTTTCTCTAGGAATGGCAGGATTCAGAACAAGCAGATGGGGAGTGAGGGGACTGCTTGTGCTAGCCTCACCTAAGCAGCATTGTTTGAAAATATGCAGCCTCACTTCTACGAAAGACACTCAAAATTATGTCTGATTTTCTTTTAGAGTGCCTCACGCTTTAAAGAAAAAGAAAAAAGTCCTCATGAGAGTCTGAGCTTAATGGCAGGGAAAAGAGGTCAGCTTGGATCCAGTTCAAGGGATTGGGTATATACTGGATAAGTACACACTGGTATTTGTGGAACTGCTGAGATTTGAAGAAATGAATCTGGAAAGCAAAGAAAGGGGGTGGGGGAATCCTGCTAATATTGGGAGCACGATTTTGTTTATGATCCAAAATGTTGGCTCCCATACAGGCCAATTATTGAAATAAATGTGTGTGAATTCACAAATATTTGAATGAAAATGGGGGATAGAAGGTTCAGGAGGTACACAGACCAGCAGAACAACTCTATAAGGGACAAGAGTTCAAAAGTAGAAGAGAATATCTTATTGTGATTATTTTTCAGATAATTTGCTGCAACTATAATAGATGGATAATAACTACTACCCAGGTACATACCCGAGCACTTCCCATCCAAATATTATATACAAGAAAATTGCAACTGTGGTTCCACGGATTAATAACCTGAGTGGCAGGTTCCTCAGTCACCTGGGTCTGCAGATGCTGTGTGAGGACTGCTTAGAGGACTCTTGAGCGAAAGGAGGGCATTTTATTCTATCATCCTGGTCTTATTGCATTATGAAAAGGAAAGGCAATCCTACCTTGTTACTGGGTTACCAATGGAGCTGTTGAGCTCTGCTGTTTTCTCAGGCAGCACTAACTCCTTTTCAGTGCATCCCTCCCATTTCTTACATTCAGGACAGGGACAAATTATTTAGAGACTATGAATCCATACAATTCAGGACAGAAGGGGAAAAATGAAAGGAGAAAAAAAGAGACCACCCCTTGTTATCTCTATAACTTTGTATATTAATTCCCTCTCTACTTTTCTCCTCATTTCTTTAAAACACATGGTAAGGGCCATTACTAAGAATGAAATACCAATTAAATGGTATATTGGGTACACCATGCTAGGACAATGTTGTGCAATAACACATTTTCTAAATTGCAGCATTATGAATTGCACTCTGCAGCTTATCACAAATTAATTTCAATTATTATTTTTCCAACATTCTCTTCTAGAAGAAATAAAATTTTAGAAGCATTACCTGTAATTGTTATTTAAAAATGTTAAATTGACACTGTACTTCTAGTTGAGACAATTAGTTGTGCGGAGTAAAACTTCAGTAGATGCAGACATAATTCTGTTGGCTTCACTGGAGCTGAAACAGTGATAACTAGCTGAAGATCTGTCTCATAAATCTACAAAATTTCAAATAAAATTTTATGAACTCTGTAGTGAAGCTTATCCATGTCTTTTTTCTTTTCTTTTCTTTTTTCTTTTCTTTTCTTTTCTTTTCTTTTCTTTTCTTTTCTTTTCTTTTCTTTTCTTTTCTTTTCTTTTCTTTTCTTTTCTTTTCTTTTCTTTTCTTTTCTTTTCTTTTCTTTTCTTTTCTTTTCTTTTCTTTTCTTTTCTTTTCTTTTTTTTTTTTCCAGAGAAGTTCTGCCTCTGCTGCTAATTTTGCAAGTCTACCTGGATGTGATGATTAAGTACATGCCAAAAGGTATGCCAGTGAAGACAAGCCCATTTCCTGCTAGGGCTAGCTAATTTTCTTGACAGTTTTTAAGGGTGAATACATGCTGTTCTATATAAACACATTAATAAAAATATTTAAGACCTTTTAAGGTGGTCTTAAATATGGAGATTCAGAAAAGCAAAGATCTATGTTATCTCAGTGATAGTGCATTTTTTTCTCAAGTTTTGGGACCAATCCTGTTCTTATTTACTCTAGTCCAATGCATCTGTTTGTGCCATCATGACACATAGCATTAGGAAAGTTTGAATGGGATGGTCTGGAGAAAAAAGACAAAGAATTTGGCCAATTAGTCTGCTGTTTTTCAGAGGTCTTGCACCGTTCAGTACAGACAGTAGCCTTGTAGCCCACTGCACTTCAGCCCAAAGGGGCCTTGTATTGAATGCCAAGTTCTAGGCTCAAATATCTCATCCTTTGCGACTTGAACCTATGTCTTCTTGTCTCTGCTATGAGACATAGATATTGATGAAGCAACGTGTTTTGAAATAACTGCTCACTCTTTGCTTTTTGCAGCCTAATTCTGGCAGAAGAAGATCCATGGTTGTGAAACCTGGCTGAAGGCTGCACCTTCCTTCAAAGCTGAGCACCTCATTACTGCAGGATGTGACCTTCTTTTTGACATTTCCTACTGTTGTGCTCAGGCCATTCATTGCTCAGTTCAGTGACCTCTGAGGGCCACATCAGGGTTGGGCAGGCCCTAGCACTTTGTAGGCAGAGCCCTGACACCTCGCCTGCTTTGGGATCCCACTAAGCAGCAACACTCCTGAAAGTTACACCCAGAAGTATGAAGCACAGCAAATCATGATGATTCCCTTGAGAGTCTATCACTGGACTAAGTATGCAACTAAATGGGAAGCTTAGCAATCATTTGTATGTGGAACGGACTGACCCTTGGCATGAAAATATAGCAAATGCATGTGCGTATTTTGACACATTTTATGGCATATATGTGTGTGTGCCTGCACTCCTTAATGATTTGGTCCAGCGGTAGTTGTGTTACATCACAGTGATAATACAGAAATGTCTTAGAAAATAGCAGGAGGTTTCCAATTCAAACTAAATTACAGTTATAAGCCTGCCATGATCTTTGTGGAGCTTGTGCTGCTTTATTAAGTATCCACTTAAACTTACACCAGGCTAATAATATATTTGCTCAGCTTGAGATTCACCACAATGAGGAAAAAATGTATTGTAAAAATCTGTGTTTTAATTTACTCTAACAATTTTCAGAAACTGCTGGAATCTTACAGGTATGATCCAGAATAAATTGCTGGGGCTGCCACTGCTAATAATGCACTAAAAACACTCTTAAATATAGATTTAATTTAAGATCTCAGTTGGCCACTAAACATTTTTAATTCCATGGGTTAAAAAGAAAAACTAAATTCCACACTGTTGAGAAGACCTGTGTGAGCAGCCTCTTCTGTGTTCCTCAGGCTTCACCCATGGGCAGTAATAAAACATTATCAATGGGCTGGCAGAGACTAAAAGGGATATCTTTGTCTGATGTGTTAGAGCCTGATGTGCTGGGCAATGAGAACAAGATCTTCCTCCAAAGCTGCTAGATGTGGACTGCATTTTTGGGAAGGAAATGTTTTTGTCTTTGTTGACAAACAAAATTGCTTTTGGGTAAGACTTTTCAGTGAAAAATTGAAAATAGTTGTGGAAAAGCTCCAAAATATTCAAAGGGAAGGATATAATTATTAAGGTTGGAGAACAAGTTTCAATCTTTATGTTGCAATTGTTTTAAATCTGGGAATGTAGGATAAATGTAGAATAACTTCCTTACAAATAATAAGGGTAAAATACAATTTGAAATCATTTAATGATTTTTTTTTTTAATTTATTTCATTTGATTTGGATTTCTTTTGGAATTTTGTTTCATGACTTTTTGAATTATTGAATCTTTCATCCTGAGTTGAGTTTGTAGATTGTTTTAAATGCTCTAATCTTTCTACATAATTCTTCATCTGTTGTTCCTGTGACATATGAACATATCTCCTCTTTTGTCAGAGTCCATTATCTGTTTCATACAAGTTTAAAGGCAGATTTCTGTTCCGTGATAAGCCTTTCTTCATTAAGACTTCATTTTAGAGAAAAACTTATTACACTCACACATATAAACTCTGAGTGAAGTCAAAAGCCCGTTGATAAGGGACCTGGAAGAGAAAAAATAAGTGGGAGGCAGGTCAGGGAGAAAATGAAATTCAATAAGACAGAGTACAAAATCATGCACTTAGGAACCAATAGGAAATACTGCTATGAGCTGGTGGTTTATCTTTTGGAAACAATATAGAAAGTGAGTTGATCAGCGGATCACTGTATAGAGATACAGGTGTATCATTGTCAAAGTCATCGTTCAAAGCATCAGTGAGACCTCACCTGGCTGTTGGGTACAATCTTAGCTGCTAGTAATCAGGAAGGATGTATTATAACCTGAAGAACTGGATGGGGAAGGAAGAGGAGGGTGATCAGAATAGAGACAACACTGAAACTGCTTTTAATTTAGTAAATTGAAAAACAGGCTAGGATTAGATCTGGGTATTAGGTAGTTTATCAGAGAAGTGAGCACTACATGTGAAAAACAACTCCCTGAGTTAAAAGACGTAAGAACAAATGTGCCTGAACTAGTTATAAATAAATTTAGGCTGTACTTTTTCAAGCTTTTCTCACCATTAGGGAACTGAAGGCCTGTATAGTGTCTCATCCTGTGATGTTTTGAAATGGAGCTCAATACAAGGAGTAGGACTGTGTAATTTTTTTGCTTTTTTAGCAGGAAAATGAACTTTGATCCAGGCTTTGCTGTGTCAAACCTACGGTCTTATAGAAAAGAACAATTACCGTCCAAGAAGTCTTCACCTATATACCCTAAATTTCTGAGTATCAAAAATACATCATTAAAAATTCATGGCATTCCCTTGACTCCAGAGAGACGTGTCAGGTAGGTCCTGTCAAGATTTCTTCAATAAATTAGTAAAACTGTCTTTAATGAAAACTACGTTTCTACTGTAAAGTCTTGTCTAGTCCTGTAATAGTAACAGACAATTTTGTCTGTCTTTCCAGACTCAACGCCGTTGCAGGGCTTTTCATCAGTCACTGGTAAGTTTATAGGGCACTGATCTGCCAGCCACCTCCTTTAAACCCATCTTGTGGTCCTTTGTACCACAGTACAAAGCTTTGCTTTGGTCCTTCTTTTTCTTGCATTGACAACACGTATATATTCTCTTCTTGCAGGCACATCACATCTTCACAGATACCTTCATCTTGCCAGCGCTGAACAGCTATCAGTGAAAAGCAACATCAGACCTTCCAGTTTTTTGGCCAGACAGATCTCGGGGATGAAGAGAGACACCAGTCATAGAATCATAGAATGGCTTGTGTTGGAAGGCACCTGTTGTGGTTTAAGTCAAGCACCACACAGCCGTTCACTCCCGCCTTACCCCACCCACCTCACAGCTCACCCAAGGACAGGGATCGGATGGTTACTGCCTTGTTTATGAGATCTGCCTCTTCCTCTTCCTGTTCTCGTGATGGCCCTGCTTTGGAGTAGCCTCCCTCATCCACTTCTTCCTCCTTCCCCTTCTTAGTATGAGTTTCTTACCTTACTAAGTGAGCTAACTCTCACATCCATTGTTTCTTCTTGTGTATAGGGGCAACTGATACTGGCACAGGTTGGTCCTCTGGTCCAGCTGCAGTGCCTGTCGCAGGGGTTGGAGTGGCCACAGGGCCTGTTGCAGGGGTTGCATTAGTGTTGAGTGTGGCTCAGAAGGCATAGGTCAAACCCCAGCATGTTCCAGTGATTTGTATCTCTTTGGAATTGTCGGGGTGATGGCATACCTTTTTCAAACATTTTACCGTTTTTTTCCGGATTCTGCAGTTTTTCAAGGGTGAAGCTCCAAAGAAATGGAGCTGTTCTACGTACCTGTCCATATCCTCCCACCCTCCCTGCCACTCATAACTATCCTGCCTCAGGGCAGATCTCTGGGAGGTACTCTTAAATCATTGTTTAACCTTAAACAAAACCTGAAACACATTCAGGAGACATAGCATTAGGAACATGCTGGTTTGAACAAGAATATTCAAAATTCTCAAGAGCTATTGTAACTAGCCCGGAGGAGGAGGTGAAGGTGAAGGAGAAAGTGAGGGTGTAAAAACAGGGGAAAGTGTCTCCCCTTATCTATCCCATAGATTGGCTCCCCAGGGAGAAAAGATAAACAGTGTAATTATTAATAGTTTCCGAGAGATGGTTCCCAAAGTACAGAGATGCCGACAATGCTGAGTACAAATACCAGATTAGTCTCACAACTGGTAATTTTATCGTATCATAAACCAGTGTTACACAGTACAGCAAAAAGATAACCTTAATCCAGCCCCCAGAGATGATAAACAGCACGACAGGGAACATATACACCAAGTAAGGTACACAACACAACTCTGAGAGCAAGCACACCAATTCTGAGAGCAAAAAAATCAGAATTGTGACCAGCAGCTATTAAACTACTATAATGTTTATAACAGTTTTGTTTTAACGTGCTCTGGTTGGATCTGTCATTATCTCAACAATTTGTGCCCCGTGTTGGACACCAAAAGGACTATTGTGGTTTAACCTGGCAGGCAGGTCAGCACCACATAGCTGTTTCCTCGCTCCCCTCCCCCCAAGTGCGATAGGGGGAGAGAACTTAAAAAAAAAAAAAAATGTAAAAACTCATGGGTCGAGATAAAGACAGTTTAATACGACAGAAAAGGAAAGGGATAATAATAATAATAACAATAATAGTAATAATGATAAAATAATATACAAAACAAGTGATGCACAGTGTAATTGCTTACCACCTGCTGACCAATGCTCAGCCCGTTCCTGAGCAGTGCCACTCCGCCTCCACCCCCCAGCCAACTCCCCCAGTTTAATTGTCCTGCATGATGTCACATGGTATGGAATAGCCTCTGGCCAGTTTGGGTCGGCTGTCCTGGTCCTGTCCCCTCCTGGCTCCTTGTGCACCCCCAGCCTCCCCGCTGGCAGGGCAGCACAAGGAGCAAAAAAAGTCCTTGGCTCTCTGTGAGCACTGCTCTGCGGCAACTAAAACATCGGTGTGTTATCAGCATTATTCTCATCCTAAATCCAAAACTGCACCATACCAGCTACTAGGAAGAAAATTAACTCTATCTCAGCCAAAACCATGGCAGGACTTTAAAGATCCTCTAATTCAAAGCCCCCTGCCATGGGCAGGGATGCCACCCACTGGCCCAGGGCCCCATCCAGCTTGGCTTCAAACACCTCCAGGGATAGGGCATCCACAACTACTCTGGGCAGCCTGTTCCAGTGCCTCACCACCCTCTGAGTAAATAATTTCCTCCTAACGTCTAATCTAAATCTCCCCTCTTTCAGTTTAAAATTCTTCCCCCTTGTCCCATCAATATCTACCCATGTAAAAAGTCATTCTCCACCTTTTTTACATCACCTTTAACTACTGAAAAGCCGCAATGAAGTCTCCCCGGAGCCTTCTCTTCTCCAGGCTGAACAACCTCAGCTTTTTCAGCCTTACTTAATAGGAGAGGTGCTCCAGCCCTCTGAACATTTTCCTGGCCCTCCTCTGGATCCACTCCATGTCTACATCTTTCCTGTGCTGGGGGCCCCCGACCTGGACGCAGGACTCCAAGTGGGGCCTCACGTGGGCAGAGCAGAGGGGGACAATCACCTCCCTCGACCTGCTGGCCATGCCTCTGTTGATGCAGCCCAGGATGCAGTTGGCCTTCTGGGCTGTGAGCACACACTGCTGGCTTATGTTGAGCTTTTTGCCCACCAGAACGCCCAAGTCTTTCTCTGCAGGGCTGCTCTCAATGAGTTCTTCTCCCAGTCTGTACTCATGTCTGGGATTGTACTGACACAGGTACAGCACCTTGCACTTGGACTTGTTGAACCTCATTACGTTCACATGGGCCCACCTCCCAGGCTTGTCTAGTTCCCTTTGGATGGCATCCCTTCCTTCTGTTGTATCAACTGCACCACTCAGCCTGGTGTCATCTGCAAACTTGCTGAGGGTGCACTCTGTCTATATTGGTAAAGATACTAAACAGCACCAGTCCCAAGACAGAACCCTGAAGGACAGCACTCATCACAGGCCTCCACCCAGACATAGAGCCGTTGACTGCAACTCTCTGAGTACGGCCATCCAGCCAATTCCTTATGCACCGAATAGTCCACCCTTCAAACCCACCTCTCGAGTTTAGAAATCAGGATGTCGTGTGGGACCATGTCAAAGACCTTGCAGAATCCAGGTGGGTGACATTGGTTGGTCTTCCCTTGTCGACTCATGCAGTCACTCTATCACAGAAGTCCACCAAATAGGTCAGGCACGATTTGCCCTTGGTGAAACCATGCTGGCTGTCTCGGATCATATCCTTATCTTGTATGTGCCTTAACATTGCATTCAGGAGGATCTGTTCCATCATCTTCCCAGGCACAAAGGTGAGGCTCACTGGTCTGTTGTTCCCCAGGTCCCCCTTTCTACCCTTTTAAACACTGGGAGTGATGTTTTCCTTTTTCCAGTCACTGGGAACTTTGCCTGACTGCCAGGACTTTTCGGATATTATGGAGAGTGGATTGGCAACTACATCAGCCAGTTCCCTCAGGACCCTGGGACGCATCTCATCGGGCCCTGTAGACTTGTACCTGTTCAGTTTCAGTGCTCTTGGTCTGCATTGTCTAACAATGTCTAGGCAGGGGAGAGCCCCTCTCACAGCTGACTGTACTCAGCACAGTGCAGCGGCAGAGGACTTCCAAGAGTTTTTCCCCTGCAATTAAAAGGAGCCACCAGTCAGTACCCTTCAACCTTCTTAATGTGTCTTGCTTGTCTATTAGGGCTTTTAGGGGAAACAGGAAATGAGGATGGGAAGTAGGATGGCTCATTTTCGGTAATAAGAATATTAAACAAATAAAAGTGAAATGCGCTATCATATTTACAGCTGTACATGCTCATTTTTGGTAGGTTTCAAAATATTTAATCATACTTTTTTCTTGGTGCATTTGGTGAGGTGAATTTTAAGGAAAATTTGTTTCTGATTCTTATCACTCTGGAAAAAAAAAAAGGAAAAAAAGAGAGTATGTTACAGTACTCTAGAAACCAAAGATATAGTTGGCACGTGTGTATGCTCTGCCTAATCACTTTAGAACATCACAATTTTTAAAGCCAAACTCCTGATTTTTAACTCAAATGCTGTACGTAGCTTGCTTACTGCTTTGTTAAGCAAGAATCTGGTCCATGAAGTAACATGAAGGAAACAAGTGAGGATAAAAATGTATAGGCATGTTTTAAAATGCATCCTGTGTAAAGGAAGAGTGTCTCTTCTGTTTACCATTAGTGATACAAACAATACAAGATCGAAGAATGTCTGGAGGCTGTCTCCAGTAATCAGCTATTCGGCAGCAGCTGATAAGATAAGTCTCACTGAGAAACAAATGAATACCATGTCATGCACATATATTTAGCAAATAATATCACAAGATTAGATTGCAAGCAGTAACTAAGAATTTTGCTTCCTTTCATTATTTTGTGACAGCAGTATCCAGAAGTGAGTCACGTATACCTCCACAGCATTGTGGCAATAACAAGCTGATTATTCATTTGGGTTGGCCACGTGAAGTGTCATTAAATACTACTGAAAGGCTCTTCTGGAAGCAAAACTGTGCTGAATTTAACAGTTTTACACTTTCCAGCTGTAATTAACTTGGGAAAAATAATTATTACCTCCTGACTAACTATATGTTAAAAAGGGTTATACACTGGATGAAAATGAGTGTTACTCATATTTTGATGTGTTTATAATGGGAAATGCCATGAAACAGATATAGGCTAAAGTAGCTCTGTTAAATTTTTAGTTATATACTGAATGTTGCATGGTGGGACTTTCATACAAGTCTTCCACCTGTTCTGTTGTCCCACCCCTGACACTAAAAAGAGCCAAATATTTCAGGTTGCTTGAGTCTCATGATAGATAATTTTGTATTAAGTTGCTTCTTGGAAAACTTTTTAATGACTTTTGTTTGCAATGCATGAATTCATGTATGATCTTTTACCTCTCTGACACTGAGATTTCTTCCTTAACTTATTCCTCTGAATTTTGAGAACCAAAGGAACTAGCAAAACATATATGTATATACACATACATTTAATAACTACCATACTACATGAACTGCATTTACTTTATGTTTCACAGCAGCAGATCTTCCAGTCAAGTACAGGTACACAGTAGTAACTATCCTTGTGCTTTACAGTCTGGATGTTATTAAAGCTATTATATGATTCAAAGTGAATACTAATGGCAATTGAGTGGTGTGATGACTGTAAGTATTGTGTCCTTGGAGTGGGGAAAATTACTTCCAAGAAATACTTTTGAAATACTTAAAAGGTGTGAGCAAAATAAAGAAGATTTCCTAAACAGTGATGGATTTTTATGAATTACTCCTAGATTTACTTAATTTCTTTTTATGGTGTTCCATTTCTGTGGCCACCTAAGTCAATTTCGTTGCTTAAATAAAAGTCTGATAAACTTTAAGTCCACTTACTGCTAGTGATGCAGAAAAGCTGGTATGATGTCTGGAAACTGTGTTTTATTTGCTGTCCAGGAGAAAAGAGAAAACAAAAATCACCAAACACTCTTAGTATGCAAGAAAATAGATACTAGATTTAAGATAATATGTTTTATGTCATAAGGTCACTGTGCAGAAAATAAAGATTGCTGAGAAGTGAACCCTGGTCTGTATTCTCCTAACTTGTGCCCTGGCTGTTGGGCTACTCAGGATTTTCTTAAGGTCTTTTATAATATTTTTTATCACAACTGAATATTACATGGCAGCGCTTCCTGCTGTCTCCCATCCCCCCTTTTTAACTATTTCTGTTAGTTTCATGAAATCAACACGTCACCGAATGCAGACTGAAAGGGATCTCAGGTAGACTCCAGTACAAGCCAATACTCAAAGCAGGTAGCTCAGGGCTTCCTCCAGTAGGGTCTTGAAAACTTTCAGGAATGAAGACCACACAGCCTCTCTGGGCAGCCTGCGCTACAGCCTGACCATTTTCACAGGGAAAATACATATGTATGTTTTTCCTTCCATGTAGCTTAATTTCCACCAAGCTCCTTGTGCAAAACCAAATGTTAAATTCTCTTGTGGTCAAAACCACTATAAGGGAATGGGGAAATAAAAGCATCCAAGCTACTATTCCTTAGATGAGTTGCTGTCGTATAAAAAATATGTTTAAGTTTGAAATGCTCTGAAAATATTTTTATGTGGTTCAACAAATTCAAACATATTGACCTGAGTCAAAAACAACAACAACAACAACAACAAAACAAAAAACAAAAAATGACAACAACAACAAAAACACTATAAACTATTTCTATGATCTATGGAAATATGTTTTTGCACATGAGTTTGGATGCAATATTTTCTTCAATTTTGGACAGTGTTGACAAAAATGTGTACTTTTTTCCTGCAGAAAAACAAAACAAAACAAAACATGAATTTTGAGCCAACGTCTTTGCATTGTGCATTTAGGATGAATATGAAAAAGATTCTTAGTGATAGAGCACTTTCTCTTTCTCTTTTCAGACCCAGTCACTGAGTTTGGAAATTTAAATAATTAGAAAATATTGTGGCAAAAATTTGGACTACTGGGTTCTCATTTTATTAAAAAATTAGACAATGACTGCTATCCTAAATCTTATTGAATTCTTTGTCTTACACAGCCTTTATTCAAAATATTTCTAAGTTTTCTACCTCTTTTCTATGATACTAGGTTGCCTTTTAAACTGAAGTAGTAGAGAAAAAAAACACCATCTCCAAACAAAAAGAAGAAAATAATTCTTCACCCTGAAATGAGCTTAATTTTAAGAAATAAAATAATTTATTGATTGCTCCACTTTTGAGGAGATATAATCAATGGACGTCATTTTGCAGAAAGGGAACAAGGCTTTTTTTTTTTTGTATACAATGTATTTAGTCACAATCCATTGAAAACCTTCTCAGGAAGCCAGTATTTCAAGTATTGTGCAGCATATAATCATTATTTTAAAAAGGATTCATCATACTGCTTGGATGAAAAATTCACACCGAGCAGACAGTATTTAATGAGTAAATCAATAATGTTCATTTCAGGGAAAAATTAGGTATGGAATATAGCTAGGGAAGATAATAAAACAAGATCAAATACTAAATCTCAGAACTGATGACCCATTAGGGATAATGCAATTCACTGCAGTATCAAGCTGAAGTGTATTAGGAAACTTACATCATAAAATTTGCTGTGTAAATGCAAATTCAATCTAATTTGTCATATGATTAAAACTCAGAGAGAAAGGAATTCTACTGCTGAAGTAAAATAGCTACTTCAGCAGAGCTACGCTTGATAAGAAGAATAAGCATCAAGGGTTGGTGCTTGTTATAATAAACTGCTATATAAATATATCCTATTGGTAAGGGAGAAATGTACAGGTCTGCTCTCAGACATGGTTCTGCTGTGTAAAGGTATGCTTGGTATGATTTAGTGTAGAAATACACCTTGTTGCAAACACCAGCCTTTCAGGTAAGTGCTTGTTTTTTCTCATATGTGTTGCAGTGAATATCCTGTGGACAACTGCACTTTAGGAAGGCAGGAGGACAAGGTTTTGCTTTCATGCAGGTTTTCTCCCAGATGTACTACCCTGCAAAAAGCCTGCCACCTCCCTGGAACAAAAACAAACAAACAACAAAGTAGAGTTAGAGAAGTGAAACTTTCTCTGTCTTTTAATTAAATATTTTAAAATCATTGGGTAACTGACAATTTAATGTGGGCAGAAAGCTGTTTTGTTCTTCCACCTTTAAAAACAACTTTTCGTCATAGGAGAACCATTCAAAGCACAGCTTGACTGTGCAAGACATGATAGAATGAACTGCCCATTTGACTTTCATGTTCACTTTTCATGTGTCTTACACATGATTTCTTAAATTAGCTTCAAGTAAGATCTCATTTTAGTTTATATGGTTGTACACATATCTGCTAGCGCATCTATTTATTTATACCTTCACTTTAGGGTTCATGTAAGAGGTATAGTTGTGAAAATCTCTGCATAGAGGAAAAAACAAATACTATATATGAATAGAGAGAGTTTGAATCACTTTGTAGTGCTTGGAAATTCATACAATAGCAACTTTTAAAAGTAAAGGAGTATATTGATATGTCTCATGGAGAACATGATAAATGCTGCCAACATAATTCTTAACAACAAAATGTTATATAAATCATACTCTGAGTGTGGTAGTAGTACCCCGCTCATGATAAAGCACAAGGGTTCAATTGGTATATACTAGTAACTCTGTGTTATCTGTGCTTTGTAGATCACAGAATCACAGAATCACAGAATCGTCTAGGTTGGAAGAGACCTCCAAGATCATCTAGTCCAACCTCTGTCCTAACACTAACAAGACCTCCACTAAACCATATCACTAAAGGCTACATCTAAACATCTTTTAAAGACCTCCAGGGATGGCGACTCAACCACTTCCCTGGGCGGTCCATTCCAATGCCTAACAACCCTTACAGTAAAGAAGTTCTTCCTAATATCCAACCTAAACCTCCCCTGGTGCAACTTTAGCCCATTCCCCCTTGTCCTGTCACCAGGCACGTGGGAGAATAGACCAACCCCCACCTCTCTACAGCCTCCTTTAAGGTACCTATAGAGAGCGATGAGGTCTCCCCTGAGCCTCCTCTTCTCCAGGCTAAACAACCCCAGCTCCCTCAGCCGCTCCTTGTAAGACTTGTTCTCCAGACCCCACACCAGCTCCGTTGCCCTTCTCTGGACTCTCTCGAGCACCTCCATGTCCTTCTTGTAGCGAGGGGCCCAAAACTGAACACAGTACTCGAGGTGCGGCCTCACCAGAGCCGAGTACAGGGGGACAATCACCTCCCTAGACCTGCTGGCCACACTGCTTCTTATACAAGCCAGGATGTTGTTGGCCTTCTTGGCCACCTGAGCACACTGCTGGCTCATATTCAGCTGCCTATCAACCAGTATTCCCAGGTCCTTCTCGGCCAGGCAGCTTTCCAACCACTCATCTCCCAGCCTGTAGCGCTGCTTGGGGTTGTTGCGCCCCAGATGCAGGACCCGGCACTTGGCCTTGTTGAACTTCATACAGTTGACCTCAGCCCATTGGTCCAGCCTATCCAGATCCTCCTGCAGAGCCTTCCTTACCTCGAGCAGATCAACACATGCACCAAACTTGGTGTCATCTGCAAACTTACTGAGGGTGCACTCGATCCCCTCATCCAGGTCATCGATAAAGATATTAAAGAGGACTGGCCCCAGCACTGAGCCCTGGGGGACTCCACTAGTAACTGGCCTCCAACTGGATTTGGCTCCATTCACCACAACTCTTTGGGCCCGGCCATCCAGCCAGTTTTTAACCCAACGAAGCGTACGCCAGTCCAAGCCACGAGCAGCCAGTTTCTCAAGGAGAATGTTGTGGGAAACGGTGTCATATTTAGTAGGATCTCATTTGTGGAGCATCTGCAGTTTGCCTACCACTACACTAATGTATAGATGTCACAGCAAAGATCATTGACCCATTTAGGATTTTTCTATTTCCATTATTATGTTTTATATGGATCTTAAGATCCGTAAAGGTAAGATATACACCGGGATCTCATCCTTCTGTTCATTCAGTATTCAGGTGTTTGGCTGTTCATATGTTCGACTTTGGTACCTCCTGCTCATTGACAGTGATAAATTTTTTTGTCGTATTGCCCTCTGTTCTGGTACAAGTCAGAAAACAGCTAGTGTAGAAAGCTGCCTTAGGATCTGGTTGCATTTTCAGAGATATGGAGCAAAATACACTAAAAAGGCAAAGGGTAGAGGAATGTTATCACGTTATGAAATCAGGTGTGGCAGAGAGGTTAGGTAAAAGAAATGGTCATCTGCTGCTCCCCACAAGCTCCCTGGGCTCGACCTACAGAAGGAAGGAAAGCCAATATGGTTCTAGCTTCCCATCTTATGGCTGGAAGTCAAGTCTTGGCTTCAGGAACTGAAGTCCTTGTTGGTAGCATGACTTTCTTCCAGGGAAGGCGAAATCCTAAGTTATTCAGAGAATTGTGAATGTGTGTGGTGGGGCTTGATATGCCAGCTGAAGCCACAGCACAGGAGGATTGGGAAAGGATGGGTGTCTCAAACAATTTTCAATTAAAACAGTAACATTTGAACTTTAGACAGGAATAATTGCTTTATTGTTTGTTGTCTTCCTATAGAATATAAAACGTGACAGGATGAAAACAGAGGTTGCAAAATTCCCACTATAATTGAATGAGTTAGTGGGAAACAAAATATAGAGGATAAAATCACTTACACTTCTGTACATATTACAGCTGTATGCAATATTTATAAACAAATACACTAACAAATATTTTGCTCTTACTCCTCAGAGATGCAGTTTATGTATGTTCTCCCATAATTGCTGTTCCTCCAGGCTAAGCTGGTTATTGCAATTTTGTGTAAAGTACTACATTTTCTATTCTGGCAAGCCTCAAATGAACTTTCTGATATCATTCACACTTAATTTTTTTTTTGAAAAAGCTTAGGGTAAATGGTGCTCTTTTTTTAGCTGGATATGAAACTATGCCAATAATTTTGATATGGAAAAGAAGTAATAAAAATATGGATTTTGAGTGACAATGCAAAATTCACACAATAAATAGTAAGTTTTCTTTATATATAATGTTACAGGGTTGTCCTGGCATTTTTTCTAGGTATTAATTATTGTAATAATTGCTCACCTGTAGAAGTCACTAGATGATAGACAACCTATAGTTATATTGTACCTTCTAGACAAGAGAGACTGAAAGGATTAATTACGACATATTATACAAGCAATGGCATCTTTATCTACTGTAGAAAACTGTAATCATGTTTATAGCTGGTGTTTTTCCTTTTTACTTGTAATTTTATGACGTGTACAAGTGTATTCTCTGCAAAATACAAAGAAAAATCCCCTTTTTAGCCAAACAGGCTTTTAAGCTTTTTAACCTTTCAGCTCCCTTCACCCTGACTACTGTTAGGAAACTTTGTTAATCTTTTAAAATTCGTTGTTCATTTTCCCCTCTTTGTTTTAGATTTGTTGAAGTGACCAGTATGAATTTCATTCATATTTTTCAAGTTTAGTCAGGCTTATTCTTTATGCCTCCTCAGAATCATCACCTTTCTGTTTAGCAAGGTTTCTTTTTGGAAGTAAACTCTAAATGATGGGCTGTCTTCCCACCTCAAAACTTTGACTCTGTTCCACTCCAGTAGATAGTAAACTTCAAACAAGGTTAACAGAAGAATCAGGAAGATTAAGAAAAATTTATTTCTTTACAAATTTCAAGGACCTCATTTTGTCTGTTCCTCCTCTTTGAAACATGGGCAAGTTCACCTTAACGCACATTTGTTCTCACATCCCAAGGTACTGTGATGAAGGCATAATTTTTATGTAGTTCTTTTATTATTAAACTGGCTTCCTAAAGGCACAAGGCTTGCATAATTGCCCAGTGTTTCTGTGCATCCCCTGCTAATACTTTACTGCATCTCATGTGTCATCAGTTGTAAATTGTCCTCCATTTGTAGGCTCAGCTCTGCTACTATCATACAGCATATCCTTCTGTACGGTATCTAGGGCTGAAGAGGTTCTGGGAAAGCACTGTTTGAAGACAACCAAGTCATGAATGTACACTGGATATGCAAGATAAAATCCTCCTTTTTTATGATGTACAATCAGAAGAGACCACAATCAGAAGCTAAAGTCTTTTTGCTCATAAGCTGTATTAATCTGATTTGAATTTTTTCAGGTGTATTTGGCTCAAGGTGTTTTTATGATACTTGGAAAAATCTAACTGTTGAGATCATACTGATAATGTGAAACTAAGGGCTGAACTCTCAAGTTTAACTTCTTATAGCTGCTGTAAATATCACTGGCACTCTGCAACACAGAAAACTGAAGGACAGGAGATTTTCATGATCTCTTAGTGAATCATCTGCAGAAGTCTGGAAACATTTTTCTCAAGCCCAAGGTCCAGATCAGATGTCTCTAAGAAGCCTCTGCTGTTGAAGGTGAGTTTTTACTGATCACACGGGTTAGAGCTAGCAGACTAAAATGCATAAGAAAGTTTTCACTTTCATTTTCCATTCTTACTGGTGTAATTTTTCTTCACTGATTAAAAATAGTATTAGTCTAATGAGTTTTTTTTTCTTAAAATGTCTTCACTGATATTAGGATTTAACTTCCTTTTTTTTTTTTTTAAGAATGAATTTCCTTAAAAACAAGTAGCACATGAAAACACTTCCTGTCATTCAAGGCTCCCAGCTATTTACATGTCTGTATGTGGGTTAATATAAAAGTCGACCTAGAATTTAGTTTTTCTTTGATTTGTAAAAAACTAAAAGACTTGAAAATTCCATTCAAATAAAGGACAGTAGGATCAAGTGCATCCTCAGCAAGTTTGTGGATGACACCAAGCTGAGTGGTGGCGTTGCTACAACAGAAGGAAGGGATGCCATCCAAAGGGACCTTAACAGTCTTGAGATGCAGGCCCATGCCAGCCTCATGAAGTTTAACAAGACCAAGTGTAAGGTGCTGCACCTGGGTTGGGGCAATCCCAAACACGAGTACAGACTGGGGAATGAATGGATTGAGAGCAACCACACAGAGAAGAACTTGCAGGTACTGGTGGATGAAAGCTCCACATGAGCCAGGAGTGTGCACTTGCAGGCCAGAAAGCCAATAGTATCTTGGGCTGCATCAAAAGAAGTGCCACCAGTAGGTTGAGGGAGGTGATTCTCACCTTCTACTCTGCTCTCATGAGATCCTACCTGGAGTACTGCATTCAGCTCTGGGGCCCCCAGCACAAGAGAGACATGGACCTATTAGAGCAGGTCCAGGCAAGGGCCACGAAAATAATCAGAGGACTAGAGCAACTCTCCTATGAGGGCAGGCTGAGAGAGCTGGGGTTGTTCAGCCTGGAGAAGAGAAGGCTCCGGAGAGACCTTACAGCAGCCTTCCAATACTTAAAGGGGTGCTACAAGTAAGATGTAAACTGAGAGAAGGTAGATTTAGATTAGATATAAGGAAGAAATTATTTACTCAGAGGGTGGTGAGGCACTGGAACAGGTTGCCCAAAGAAGTTGTGGATGCCCCTCTGTGGAGGTGTTCAAGGTCAGGTTGGACAGGGCTTTGGGCAATCTGATCTAGCAAGAGATGTCCCTGTCCATGTCAGTAGTTGAACTAGATAGTCTTTAGAGGTCACTTCCCATTCTACTCCCACCCAAACCATCCTATGATTCTATGTTTTTCAATGTTATTCCTACTTTATTAATGTGTTTTCACAGGTCATTACATCTTATCTTTTGTTTTAACATCTTTAAATTAACTTCTTCCAGAGGCCTACTATGCTCAATCAACTCAGAAGTTATGGATGAGGATAATGGAGTTCTCATTAATGGACAAGACTTTGCATAGTCCTTTAAGAATGGCAAGTGATCATTTGAAAAGTAATATGAACACTCATAATTTGGGATAAAAGTCTGGTTACCGTTTAGGTGTATTTGATTCTATGATTCCATGAAAAGGACTTCAAGCAAAAGAAGTTTATATTTATGCATAATGCTAATACAACAAATTACTACTTATGCAAAGAATGAAGAGCTGTTTCTTTGTCTCCATTTTAGATGCAGTGTGTGCCAGCATCCATATGTCTATAGGATCATAGAATCATAGAATCAATTAGGTTGGAAAGTTACTTTCAAGATTGTCAAGTCCCACCATCAAGCCTATGAAGTCCCATCACTGTACCATGTCCCTTAGTGCCATGTCCACACATTTCTTAAGTACCTCCAGGGATGGGGACTCCACCACTTCCAAGAAGCAAGAGGGCGAGGTCCTCTGGAAAGGTTCACAAGTGGTGCATGCTTTCAGCTTCAGCTTGAGACAATCCAAAGTAACTTGATTTCCCTAAAATATTGATTCTGACATGTTTGTCTCCTTGAGATACCTCAAAATGATTCTTGAGGTATCTTATCCATTCCTGAAATCTTATCCATTACATCTGGTAATAAAGATGAAATTGTTGTATTAGCTGACTTATCAACATGACTTTATCATTTCCTTCGTTTAGAATACCATGTGTCCAAGTAAAGTGCTTCCAAAGGATAGGGTCATTAAATCATTAAAGACATTTTTTTTAATGTCATGTGGAATCATGTTGAAAAATTAGTCCTGGAAAAGTTCGTGGACATACAATCAAAACCAAAATGATACTGTGAGCAGATCAAACAATTTTTATGTTAATGTTTAAAATAGAAATTCAGTTGCATAGCAACTTGTTAATTGTTTTGAACTAAGAAAATCTGTAACTGTATTTAGAATAACGAAATACTGAAATGCTTTCTGATCTTGGAAATTTTTTAAAGCTGACCTGCTTGTGGGAATAGTTTTCATCTCTGTCAACTAATATTTTAGTAAAAATCCTTTAATCATAAAAATTTCTGTCAGCCTATTTTCAGCACTAAATGCATACATTTTACTCATAAAGATGAAAAGAATGGCAAAATGGCCATTTTGAAGTATCTTCTCTACATTTTTCTTATACTGGCCTTAACTTGGAAACTACAATATTAGTTTAGGAAAATCAACATTTTAATTAATTTTCTGCCTTGCATTTATCTCAATACTAGGTATAAAATCATGCACCATTTTATCTTTGCAGTGGTAGGAAAATATGCTAAGGCTCATAATCTGCATTTTTCTTTGCACAGATAAAATCTTAATGATATAACCAGCATCAAGCTGTCTATTATGACCAGGGGATTTCATCATTTTAGAGACCCCAACCAATAAACTACTGAGTTCAGTGATAAGGAAAAGTCAAAAAATACTAGTTGAATATAAGCATGTTCCTCAAAATCACATGCAAATTACACCACAATCTTTAATAAATAAAAGACTGAATTACGGTTTAGCAGCTACACATACAGCTCTCTGCCTTTTATATGTTCACCTGACTTGGTATGTAGTTGTTACATAACGGCTGCTCAGTGCTTGAAATAAATTGGCGTTGATCTTTTCTACTGCAAATATGGCAAAATCATAAAACAAACAAGACGCAGATAAGTACAATTGGAACTAATTATTACTTCAACTGACCTGCTCAGCTGATAGAACATAAACTGTGTTGTATTCCACCACATTTCTACAAGCTGATTCCTCCATGTCATGAAGGAAAGAAATAGTTGAGACAACACAGTACAATGCACTGTTTCTTTCACCCTTTGTCTCTGCTGGATGAAGTGAGTCTTTTATTTCTGATTGGTTTTAAACCAGAACTTCTAATAAATGTGAAGAACATTTCCGTATTTCTATCCTACCCAGAATTTTGAGCATCATTCACACTACAAGGAGAGTTAAGTCCCACAGATTTGCAATACAGATTAATTTTCTGATAAAACTGTACATTTTTACCATCATTCTGAAACAGTTTGTCATACTTTGTGTAATAACTTTGAAAAAAAAAGAATTCATTTATCATTGTTCATATTCTATTAGAATCCTATTGTAATTGGGCATTAAATAATGTGCTATTAAAATAATATTTTTTACCTATTATATGCCCACTGTGGAAAAATGCCTCTTAATGGATAATGTCTTTTTATCAGTGTTACAAGAAGTTAAATAATTTTTTTTTTTTAATTTTCTGATTGCTTCCAGAAATTAATTTTAAACTACATAATAAGTAAATGGAATATTTATAGCTTCTTGCTGGGAATATGTCTCCCCAGAGTGAATATATGTGAGGATGTGGGAGGAGAAGATGAGAAGAATAATATAAAGACTTTCCGATAATCTAAAACTGAATGAGTTCATGGACTCTTCATTTTCTTCCATTCTGCACCTGTGGCAAGATTATTCAAAGCTGCAAATATGAGCGTGTGGTTTACAGCACTTTGAAAAATATGAAGTGACAGATAGGGGAGCAGAGGCAGGTCAGTGTGCTGAGATGGTGCAGAGAGGAGCTGTGGATGAAGGTACAGGAGGGGCTTGGGTCACTGCTTGGGTTCTTTTTCAAGAAGGGAGTGAGCTAAAATGATGGCATAGAAAAGAAATGTACTCATAAAATCTATTCTCATTTGTAACTACTGACACTTCCTTGGTTATTATTTCAGGTAATAGTGAAATAAATAAATAAATAAATAAAACAAAAAGCTCAAAACTCTCTGTGCCTGTTTCTCCAGCTACTAAATGGGGCCAATGTCTGTCTCCATTCTCAATTCACCCATGTCAGCTAAGTAAGTTGCCACTGATATAGTTGTGATGATCTCGAATACAAGGTAACATGAGGTATAATCCTGCATATCATTACTTAACAATAACACAGAACAGTTTTAAGAATGGCTCCTTTTCCTTTATATCTTGTACACTGCAAATTAAATGTCTCCTTGTTTTATTGGTGGTATGGAAGGGAGAGATCCTTGATAAATCATAACTGTTTTCTGAATAACATTGCCACTATTTATCCTGCTCGTTGAAGGGAACAAATTCATAATGTACTCATTTTCTCTTCCCGTAGCTCCACATAACCTTGCCTGGTCATTGGACCAGTTACAAACTAATGCTTAATTATTATATCGTAACACCAGGGGAGCGAAGGGGTATGGAATTAGTATCATGTACTTGTAAGTACTGTTAGAGTAGAAGCAAGGAGGAAATATTGATCAGGATGTGCTATTATAGTGAAGAATTGAACAAACTGTTACTGGAATGGGGAATTCACCACACGGTGTCATTACCATAAGGTAGATATACAGAATTCAACAGGGAAGCCAACACGGCTTCACCAGGGGCAAATCATAACTGACTAATCTAGTGGCCTTCTAGAATGTAGAAACTACATCAGTGGACAAGGAAAGAGGACCCGATGTTATCTACCTGGAATTCTGAATTACGTGTTCAGCCTTCCAATACTTAAAGGGGTCCTACAAGTAAGACGGGAAGAGACTATTTACCATGGCTTGCAGTGACAGGACAAGAGGTAATGGTTTTAAACTGAAAGAGGGTAGATTTAAATTAGATATAAGGAAGGAATTCTTTACCACAAGAGTGGTTAAGCACTGGAACATATTGCCCAAAGAAGCTGTGGATGCCCTATCTGTGGAGGTGTTCAAGGCCAGGTTGGATGTGGCCCTGGGCAGCCTGATCCATCCAGCCTATGGCAGTGGGTTTGAACTAGATGATCCTTAAAAGTAACTTCCAACCCAAACCATTCTATGATTCTATGATGCTATGTATGTACGTATGTATTTATTTATGTATTTAATACTGGGATTTTTGCTTTAATGAGGAGCCGGATTCTTCTAAGAATTAGTACTGGATCTCACAGATAAGACCATCTGATTGCTGCTTCTGATTACCGGTGTGCCAGTACTTGTACTGATCCACAAATAAATATTATTTTAGAACTTACCAACACCTTGCTTCTCTGATTTCTCTTCTTTTTAGTGACTCTCTGGCAATGTGACAATGTTACTGTTTAAAAACAGAAAATACTATTAATAAACATGCAAGCTACTAGTACCTATTTTTCTAGATGTTTTCCTGATATACTGAAGATAGTCTGGTAAGACCTTGAGAAACTGCAATCTACAAGAACTAACAGGAATGGGTTATGGGTATGTATTATGTATATCTCTGTTACTTGCAAGGGTTGGGGAGATGGGAGGAAGGAGGGAAGATACAGAAGATAAGAAGGTATGTTGCTAGAGCTAGAGAGGACAGTAAGGCAGTAAAAGCTACCAGCCTGGGCATTGCAGTGAAAGCATCACACAACCAGAGAATCACAAAATGGTTGAGGTTGGAAGGGACTACTGGAGATCATCTAGTCCAACCACCCCCTCAAGCAGGGTCACCTAAAGCACGTTGCACAGGATTACATCCAGGTGGATTTTGAGTATCTCCAGAGGAGGAGACTCCACAACCTCTCTGGGCAACCTGTTCCAGTGCTCTGTCACCCTCACAGTAAAGAAGTTTTTCCCCATATTCAGATGAAACTTCCTGCGTTTCAGTTTGTGCCCATTGCTTCTCGTCCTACTGCTGGGCACCACCAAAAAGAGTCTGGCCCCATCGTCTTGACACCCTTAAGACATTTATATGCATTGATAAGATCCCCTCTCAGCCTTCTCTTTTCCAGGCTAAACAAGTCCAGCTCTCTCAGCCTTTCCTCATAAGAGAGATGCTCCAGTCCCCTTGTCTTTGTAGCCCTCCTCTGGACTCTCCAGGAGCTCCATGTCTCTCTTGTACTGGGGAGCCTGGAACTGGACACAGTACTCCAAATATGGCCTTACAAGGGTAGAGTAGAGTGGGAGGATCACCCCTCTCGACCTGCTGGCAACACTCTTCCTAATGCAGCCCAGGACACCATTGGCCTTCTTGGCCAAAAGGGCACATTGCTGGCTCATGGTTAACTTGTTATCCACCAGGACTCCCAGGTCCTTCTCTGCAGAGCTGCTTTCCAGCAGGTCAACCCCCAACCTGTACTGGTGCATGGGGTTATTCCTCCCTAGGTGCAGGACCCTGCACTTGTCTTTGTTGAACTTCATGAGGTTCCTCACCACCCAACTCTCCAGCCTGCCAAGGTCCCTCTGAACGGCAGCACAGCCTTCAGGTGTATCAGCCACTCCTCCCAGTTTTGTATCATCAGCAAACTTGCTGAGGGTGCACTCTGTCCCTTCATCCAGGTCATTGGTGAATAAATTGAACAAGGTTGGACCCAGTACTGACCCCTGGGGGACACTGCTAGCTACATACCTCCAACTAGACTGTGCCGCTGATGACAATCCTCTGAGCTCTGCCATCCAACCAGTTCTCAATCCACCTCTCTGTCCACTCATTTAACCCACACTTCCTGAGCTTACTTATGAGGATATCATGGGAGACAGTGTCAAAAGCCTTGCTAAAGTCAAGGTAGATGACATCCACTGCTCTCTCCTCATCAACCCAGCCAGTCATTCCATCACAGAAGGCTATCAGATTGGTTAAGCATGCTTTCTCCTCCATGAATCTATGCTGACTACTCCTGATCACTTTCTTTTCTTCCACGTGCTTACTGATGACATCTAGAATGAGCTATTCCATCACCTTGGCATGTAGCTTCCTGGGTCCTCCTTCTTGCCCTTTTTGAAGACTGGAGTGACACTGGCTTTCTTCCAGTCCTCAGGCACCTCCCTTGTTCTCTATGACCTTTCAAAGGTGATAGAGAGTGGCTTACCAATAACATCTGCCAGCTCCCTCAGCACTGGTGGGTGCATCCCCTCTGGGTCCATGGATTTGTGGGTATCAGGTCTGTCTAAATGATCTCTAACCTGATCCTCCTCAACCAAGGGAAATTCTTCCTTTCTCCAGACTTTCTCTCTTGTCCCCAGGGCCTGGGATTCCTGAGGACTGTCCTTAGCAGTGAAGACAGAAGCAAAGAAGGCATTCAGTAACTCTGCCTTCTCTGTATTCTTCATCACAAAGGCACTAACCCCATTCAGCAACAGGCCCTCATTTTCCCTAGTCTTCCTCTTGCTGCTGATGTATTTGAAGAACCCCTTCTTGTCCTTGACATCCCTTGCCAGATTTAATTCCAGATGGGTCTTAGCCTTCCTCATCACATCCTTGCATACTCTGACAATGTTCCTATATTCCTCCCAAGTGGCCTGTCCCTTTTTCCACATTCCATATACTTCCTTCTTCTGTTTGAGTTTTGTCAGGAGCTCCTTGCTCATCCATGCAGGTTTCCCGATTCCTTTGCTTGACTTCTTACTCATAGGGATGCACCAATATTGAGCTTGGTGGAAGTGATGCTTGAATATTAACCAGCTCTCTTGGACCCACCTTCCTTCTAGGGCCCTAACCCATGAGATTCTTCCAAGGAGGTCCCTGAAGAGGCCAAAGTTTGCTCCCCTGAAGTCCAGGGTTGCAATCCTACTTATTGCCCTGCTTTCTCCACACAGGATCCTGAACTCCACCATCTCATGGTCACTGCAGGCAAGGCTGTTGTCAACATTTATGTCTGCAACCAGTCTTTCTTTGTTAGTACAATGTCCAGCAACACACCTCTCCCCATTGGTTCATCCACCACCTACGTCAAAACGTTGTTTTCAATGCTCTGCAGGAACCTCCTGGACTGTTTGTGCCTAGCTGTGTTGTCTTTCCTTCAGATGTCAGGGTGGTTGAAGTCCTCGTGAGAACCAGGGCCTGCGATTGTTAGGCTACCTCTGGTTGTCTGTAGAAGGTCTTGGCATCTTGTTCTTCATCAGGTGGTCTGTAGTAAACACCCACAACAGTCACCCTTGTTAGCCTGCCCTTTTATCCTTACTCACAATCTCTCAACTCGCTTGTAATTCACTGCGAGACAGAGCTCCATATGTTCCAGTTGCTCTCTCACATAAAGAGAAACTCCACCACCTCGCCTTCTTGGCCTGTCTTTCCTAAAAAGCATGTAGCCATCCATGACAACATTCCAGTCATGCTAGCTATCCCACTATGTTTCTGTAATTGCAATGAGTTCAAAGCCCTGTGACCTCACACAGATCTCTAATTCTTCCTGTTTATTCCCCATGCTACATGCATTGGTGTACAGGCCCTTCAGACAGGTATTCATGCATGCCAATATCACAGTAGGGATACAAGAGGACCTCCCATAGTCATGTCTTGTAGACACTTCCCTGAGTGCACATGTTTGCTGGAGGTATCCCCACTTAAGCCTTGTTTCGCTGCCTGGGTGGTCTCTGTAACTCTCCCCTTCTCCCACCTTTCCTAGTTTAAAGCCCTCTTCACTAGCTTGGCTAGCCTGTGACCGAAGATGCTCTTCCCCTCCTCTGACAGATGGATCTCATCAGTCCCCATCAGCCCACATTTCTCAAAATGAGTCCCTTGCTCTAAGTAGCTGAATCCCTGGCTGTGGTACCAGCCCTGTAACCATCTGTTGATCCACCAGACTTGACTGGTCCTTTCAAACCCCTTCCCTTTGACCGAGAGGACTGATAAGAAAACTATCTGTGCTCCATAGTCCCTTACCGCTGCTCCCAGGGCTCTGTAATCCTTCCTGATACTCCTCCTTGATGCTCCTGGCTGTATCACTGGTGCCCATGTGAAACAACAGCAGCAGATAACAGTAGGTGGACTGAACTAGGCTTGGTAGCCTCTTGGTGACATCCCTGATACGAGCCCTTGGTAAGCCCCTCTTTAGAGAATGCGTCAAGTCAGCAAACGGGTGCCTCCATACATCTCAGAATTGAGTTGCCTAGTACTATCACCCATTGCCTTTTCTTAGTTGTGTTGGTTATGCACACATACTTAAGCATATATAACTTAAAACTGGCACATTGGCTTTTTCACAGCCACACAGTCAGGATGACCCTGACCCCTCTCCAAGAAGTGGTTTGGCTATGTTTTTGACCTTTCAGGATGCCAAAATTGAAGAAAGCCCTTGGCTGCCTTTGGCTGTCCATGGCCTATTGGGAGTGTTGTGGTTTGTGTGTCCTCCACATCTCCTCTGCGCTGCTAACCTCATGCTTGGCCTCTGCAACGTATCTGTAGGACTTGGCAAACACTGAGTCTTTCCAGATGCCCCACAGTGCAGGCAGGTTGGGGTGAGCCCACTGACTACTTTCTTCATATTTGCTGTATAAGCATGACATCCTTAACTTCCCATTTTAACCCTGATTAATACATAGTGATAAAGAAATAAAATATTTATTGAGTCTTAACATCATGTTTACAACTACAACAGGAGAAACAAAGAGTTTCAAGCACAAAACAAATTTGAAAGTACACATGATAGTTGTTTTTTAGCTCCCCTTACAGAGGAATTCCCCAAACGCCTCCTGGGTGTGAGCTAAGAGCGTGAGTCTGCAACTGCACTTTTCTGTCTGAGAACCGTGTTCCTCTCTGGACTACCTCGATCTCTCCCTAGTTTCTTCTCCATAACACAGCAATTTACAGATGGGATACCTTAAATGTAATAGTGCTCTGTCTCCCTTGGCTACCAGGTTCACTTTCTAGGGGAGGGTTAGGGAAGTTCCACTGCATGTATATCCAGGCATCACAGCTGCTTTTAAACATATGTTTTCACACACTCTATGCCATAAATCAGCTCTTGGAGAGAGAGGTATCCTTTGTGTTCACCTTGCAGGCTGCCTGTCATTCTGCAGTAGATGGCTTTCCTCCAGCTGCTCTGTGCCACAGAATATTGTGCCTAAGAGCTGTTTCAATGACATAAACAAGCCTAACTGAATAAAAAAAATAAAAAATAAAAAATTTACTTCTTAAAGGTATACAAATCTTTTTATTTATTTAACAGCTAGCGTCCACATTTAAATATCAGCTTAATATATTTTAGTAGTTAAACAACAGAATTTGCTTTAACTTAAATGAATGGACCTGTACTTTTCAAGTATGTGCTAAGATTGTTGGGGCTCTGAGACCTTCAAGTTTCACTAGAGTGAAAATATCCTTAAAATGACATTTACAGACTTGATAAGTGTAACTCCTTTATAAGGAGTCACTAATAAAATAGTGTTTAAATCCCAGTCTGTTAAAGAGGACAGCAACAGGTCTGAGATTCAGGAAGTAAAAAAGAAGTAATTTCTGACTCAGCTAACAAGTTAAGTTTCCTTTTACAAATTAATGTAAAAAAATAATTTGCATTGTGATTACCATTGACATCTACTTTTAGAAAACATCAAAGACCAGATCCTGATGCACTTGCAATCGCAGATCCCTACATGTCACAGACCCACAAAAGCCTTTTTTATCTTAGAAGAGATGTAAAGTTCAATCTCAGCTCTTATAAGAATCTGCATCAATGCTTCTCTTCTGTAGTGAGTTCCTGAGGAGAAAAAACTTGGCCGCCTCTCAGTGAGTATTGTTTCACCGTATTTCATACAATCTATCTATAAGAAATATCATAAGATGCTATGATAGACCATATCAGGGATGTTATCATTGGTGTTCCAAATTGTACTGCAATAGGGTGGAAGCATCATAAACATTCACAAAAAAAAAAGTGCCTTTCTCTAAGGAACTTTCTTTCCTCATCCTTATTTCCTTTTCTGTTCTCCTTCAAGTCCTATATTACTTTTTCTTTTGTTGTTCTCTGCTCTAGCCAAGTTTTTTCCTATACAGGCCATTCTGCCTAGTGTTCTCCTTTCCTGCTTCTTCCTCTCCTCTGTACACATGTCCTTAATTTGCATTGTTTCTTCTCTCCACTCCTACCCTGCAAAGATCTGGCATTTTAACATCTTTTTAAGATGAGATATAAATGAGGAAAAGTCAAAAGGGAACTGTTTTCACAGTTGTCTATATATTACTGAGCTGATTATCAGAAGTCTGTATCTAGTTCTTATATACATATGCAAAAACAGCAATGAGAAATTTAAAAAACAACCCATTAAAAGGTTCCCAGTCCCTTCCTCAACATAGAGAGAATTTATCTTATCAAAAAGAAGGTTAGGAGATAATTGCATTGGTTTGTTATTACCACTTTGGATGACTTCATGTATAAATGGCTCTTTATCATAGCAGGGGTACAATGGATAGAAATAAAAACCTGAAGCCAGAATACTCAGAGAGTTAGCTACTCAGTCAACTAACTTTGGTAATCTCCCATTAACGCATCAAGTTGATATAAAGTAGAGTTCTTTTTAATGATCATTCTGAATTTATCAATCTGAACTGCTCATTCATTGATGAAATAGTGAAAGGTAAAGTGTATCAGAGGGGTTTTGTTAGAAGACTTTTTAATTTGATGGAGTGCCCTTTAAGTACTAAGTGACTATACATGAGTTACCTTTTCACATCATTTACAATAACTTGCAGCAGAAATAATGAAACTCTCTGTTACAGAAAAAAATGCACAAACATATAAATATGTAGATTAAAGTAAAAATTATTCTGTTGAAACAGAAGCACCAGAGGCCGTATTTTTATACAAGTTACATTGTAATTTTGGAACAGAAATCTAAGAAAAAGAAAAAAAAATACATAAAACTAGAATTAAAGTTGAAAGTTAATTCTGCACATAGTGTAAATTAAAAGCAATGGACCAAGCTTACCAGACTGGCATTAAAGGCATGAACATTTCTTTCCTTTAACTGACGGGTGATTGAGAATGTAGACTCTAGTGAACTTCAGTACATCTGTGTTAATCCACAGTAACAGAAAACATGCTTATGTACCTCCTATTAGCCCAATCAACAAATTTCTTAAGCAAATACTTAATTTTAAGCATGGTTATAACTCTCATTGATTTTACTGGGACTTAGGAATATAATTAAAGATAAGAATGTGCTTAATTAACTTGCAGATATCCATATCTTTTTATCCTTGTCTTTGCTAAAGTCAGCATGTGTTGCCTCTAATTTTGGCCGCTTGTTTTAATTTAGAGTACTGATAGTTGTCCCTAACCCAGCAAAACTATTTATCAGGTTACAGGAAAATGTTAAAGAATCAGAGTCTGTATTTTAATTTAAATTATTAGAAAATAGATAATTTCTAGAAAATTTCTTGATTTTTTTTTTTACTTAAAAGAGATCACAGAAATAAGAAAATTAATTGATTTTTACCTGAGTATTTTCTTTTTCTAGGGAAATCCACAAGATTCATTTATTTTTCAAAACAGACAAATACAGATTTATGTACTTCAAAAAAAAAAAAAGAAAAGGAAAAATTGGCAACATGTCGAGAAGAGTTTGATATCTGATGATGACTGTGAATTCAGACTCACAATTTCTCACATAAACTTTCAGTTGCAAAGAATTCCATTAATTTGATATACCAATCATTTATCCCCTTAAAATTAGCTGTAGAAGGCATCCAATGCAGTGGACATAGTGGCGGTGCTGGCTGGATGCCACCTTTCCCCTACCCATGGTGTGGAGGGCATTGTCCACTCTTTGATGACTAGCACAACCTGCAAACCCTGTCACTCTTTGTCATGGTTTTGGCTGGGATAGAGTTAAATTCTCTTCGTAGAGGTTCACACAATGCTGTGTTTTGGATTTTTTGATGAAGATAATGGTGATGTTTTCAGTTGCTGCAGAGCAGTGTTTGTACAGAGCCAAGGACTTTCCAGCTCCTCGTATTGCCCTGCGAGCGAGGAGGCTGGGGGTGCACAAGAAGCTGGGAGGGGACAGGACCAGGACAGCTGACCCAGACTGACCAAAGGCATATTCCATACCATATGACGTCATGCTGAACAATAAAACTGAGTGGGCTGGCCGGGGAAAAGGGGGGGCCGCTGCTCGGGAACAGGCTGGGCATCGGTCAGCGAGTGGTGAGCAATTGCATCGTGCATTGCATTGTGTACACTTGCTTTGTATATTCTTTTACTAGTGTCATTATTATTATTATCATTATTTTTCCTTTCTTTTCTGTCCTATTAAACTGTCTTTATCTCAACCCACGAGTTTTTTTTTCCTTTTTCGCGGTTCTCTCCACCATCCCACTGGGTTGGCGGGGGGAGAGTGAGCGAACGGCTGTGTGGTGTGTAGCTGCCTGCCGGGTTAAACCACAACACTCTTTCCCTATGAAATGATGCCCAGTTAATCTGTTTGACTTATAACACCACAGTGTAATCATTACCTTCCACCCACAAAGAGAATCCGCATTCATAGGTTCAATGAAAAATGAAATTATTTGCTACTACTGGTCTTGCCTTGTTTTTTTTTAAACTTCTGCTAAAAATATCAGAACATCAAGGAACATTTTATCACCTTCATTCTAGCTGAACAAGATCTTAATCTCAATGTAGTCCGCAAGTCTGTAGGACGTAAACACAAGTTAAAATACTGGTAAAATGAGCATTTAATTCCGTTGATGACAGTACTATTATTTCAAAGGAAAGTCCTCTCTACCTCCTGTAGTATGGTAGATTTTGTACTTCAATAAGTACCTCTCCAAAGAGGTCAGATGAATTCCTAGAGTCTGGCCAAAATATGAAACAACCTTAAAAAACTCAATAACAGGTTGAGAAATCTTGTACTAATGCATCCTACTTGCTGGACAAAAGTTCTACTGCGTGTTAACTTGTAAAGTGGAACAGAAGTGACACTAAAAACTGGAAGTCCTTTTACATCAAATGAAATATGAGTTTTGTTTAAAGATATATTATAGCTACCTGCTGAGTACAGGCAGATATCTTACTGCATAAAATTTTGGTGAAATATGTTGATTTCTGAGTATCTTGCCACAAACTACTAATTAATATAAAATGAAAGAGTCTCTCAATCTGCAATAGACTAAAAAAAAGCACACTAAAATTACTAGTGAATGACATTTCAAAGATGATAATTTATTTTTGCCCTGAATAAGACACTTAAAACATTTTCAAGGACATCACATCTTCGAGCTTTAAAATATCAACTAATTATCAAATCAATGATCATTTGGGGGAAAGTAATGAAGTATGGAAAATCACTTCAAATTATATAAGTCATTACTGTAAAAAATTTAAAACTACTAAGTCATTAGCAAAGAGATTTAATATGTGGGTATTAAATGCCTTCAAAGTTTGATAAAAAAAGCAAATAGCATTCTAATTGTCATAATTTCCTTTAAAATAAGTAACTTGCCCTTTAAGATCTTTACACTTCAGTATCACTTGTTTATTTTTCTAAGGAAATATTCATTCATTTATTTAAATTATTTTCAGATTCTTTAAAAAGTTCACACCACTTATATTAACATCAAATACTGAGAGTTATTTGAAATAGCAGCCAGCAGAATGACTCAAAGTTCAAGACTGGAAGTGCTTAAGGATATGCTTAATTTTAAGCTCATGACTAGTCAGTCCTTTGGAGTTCAATATATGCATAAATATTTCCAGGATTGGGATCTTGTTTTTTATGTTTTTATATTTTGATTATGTGGTTTATATGGTTTATTATGGTATATATATAATGGTATATTATATAATGGTATATTATATGGTTTATTAACCATATTCAGACTTTGCTACACATTTTAAAGCAGCTTTCCTCTTGTTTCTATTTTCCAAGCAATTTATCCCATGTTTGCTCATGAATGCATAGATATGGAGGTAGGGGGTGAGGGGAGAAATAAGAGACAAAACAGTTTCTAGGACTTTTCTTCTCCTCCATCTTTCTTATTTTTCTTTTGCCTCTAAGGAATTTGTAACCAATACAGCCTCTGGGTAATGCAATCATTGCTAACACCTTGGGGATTTGCCTGAAGTCCAGTCAACCTGCTGTGTTTTTATGAGTGTAAGAAATTGAGCTAAGCACTTTCTAAAAATGTGTAGGGACTCCATGCTATCTCTATGCCCCTTTATTAGTTGGAAAAAAATATTGTATATATTCTCCAGCATCCCAGTTTATTCACTTCCTATCCTGTATGCCTCAGTGCCTCCTGTCACTGAGGAGAAACCTTTCCTCTTTTTATGAATTATAGGAAATAAAAATTCTTGCCATGGGACACAGACAACTCATTGGCACAAGCAAAGTTCAGAGTCTTAGGTATAGTAATGAAGGAGCTACTACATCCAAGATCTCATCATGATTAGGGTAAACAAATTATGGCGAATGATTCTTTCAAACCCCAGCTGCTTTCTGTGCAACCAGATGTACCCCAATGAATATAACCTACTTATTACATATGTAATAGTATATCATATATGATCTATACATCCCCTTATAAAACAGTTTTAGTCACATACTACCTATATTCCAAGATTTCACTAACTTTGATACAAAGTTTGATAGTGCAAGTGATAATGAAGAATCTGATTTAATTTCTCAGATGAGAACCAGGCAGGATGTTGATACAATTTGCTATCATATTATAACAGAACATCTCTTCTCTGTCTCAAAATGCTGAAACAATATTTTTCTCTAAAGCTCCCTCCCTTTTTGTCCAGCATTTCTTTTTCTCTACCTCTCTTATTGGTGATTTTAGCCCTGACTCACACCTTCTATATATCATTCATGCTGGGAGAAGACCTTTGGCTTATTACTAATTTAAATATTCTGTTTTTCCTCTGACAAGAGAAATCACCTATTTGTATGATCTGTCTAGATTTCTTCATAAACTCATTATAAGACCATATTTGAAACTCTCAAAAAAATGATAAATTTCTCTGTGCTTGTGGGAAGAATTAATGAAAGAAAGATGAGGCACATAAAATTTGGGTTGTGTCAAGATAACACAGCCCATTATAAAGTATGCTCACTGCCATGTTGTTCCAGCAGGAAATGAATGTGTTTCGTACCTAGTAGCAATGTACACTTGGGTTATAATCCTCCCTGTTAGAGAATTTAATCCAAGTCACTGTCTAAACCCAAGGGGGTTGCTTGGAAAATAGTAATCATAATGTGAACCCAAATATCTAACAGCCAACATTGCATTTCAGCCTACCACCAGTACCAACAAAAAGTGTAAGGAAGAGTTGTATGATAATGTGTTGGTCACATTTACAACATCCTTAACTAATAATAGTGCTAGGACTTTCTAGTAGCTACTCTTAATGGGAATTATGAGGTGGTTTTCCTCGCTGACTGAGAACAAATCAAGCAGCATAAAGCTTTCTCTTCCACAGTGTCAAAAAGTTTCATTACAAGAGAAAATCTCTAGCTTCACTCAGTGAATTACATTGTTGCATGTTCAGTGATTCTGTAATTAAAAAACAAAACAAAACAAAACAATTTCCATTGTATTTTATTTTACTAGGGAGTAAGAAATGCATTAAAAACTGTAGCTGTAAACTTAAATATCACAATGAAAACATCTACTATAAAGAAGCATTTCCTAGCTTTGCCTTGTCTCTATATCTTGTTTATATTTTACTTACTTACTGTACTTTTACTACTAGTAAGAAAAGATTTTGGATAAACTGCTCATCCAAACCTACTGAACCTCCTTTAATTTGAGATTTTCTGGTTCCCAGACACAATGTTACCTCCCTAGTCAACCCCAAATTACTTCTGACTTGCATTTCCCCAGGTAAAGATCTCAGTAAAAGCCAAGTAGCTGCACTGTGAGTGCATGAAAAACTTCCACCAAGCCACTCTATGGGTAATTTACACTTTGATCTCTTGGTTGATTTTTCACAGTGTCCTGGGGTCTAGTTTCAGTTTTGCACACTAACTTAGTCAATGTTGAGCTGATGGAGATAGATCAATAAAGAGAGTGATGTGTGTTGGTGGAAAGATTTTGGAGTGAATAAAGCAATATTGTGTGGAACAAAACAGGTTGCAGTAATTAACCACTTTTCTATTAGCAGAGATATAGCAAAGTTAGCCTGGAGGATTCAACAGAGGAAATGAGAACAAGTTTCAAAATTTAGCCCCCACTGTCTTTGCTCACATGGTGAGGGTCACTGTAGGGCTGTGACAGGAGTCAGGTCTGCAGCTGCAGCTCCAAACTTCCCCATGTTTGAGCAAGCCCAGAGATAAGGACAGAGAAGAAAAAAGTGGCATGGAAACGATTGGCAGTTGGTCCATTTCTGTTTACAGAAATACACCTAAACCATAGCCTAGGAAGAAATAGGCAGCAGGGACCATGGCAGCTTTTGGGAAGAAGTAACTTCCCGAAGAAGTGACTTCCCAAAAGTAACTTTTGGGGAAGAAGTAAGCAAGGGGAAAAATGGGAGCAGCTATTTATTACTACTGTCTATAGCAGTGTATATGTCTGCATGCGTGTAATACATACATACATATATGGCTAATATAGCTATAATATAAACACATATAGATAGGATGTATAAATAATATATGTATATTTCTACATAATATATATCGTTGGAATGTTTTATGTACACAGAATTTTTTCTGAGAAGGTCTGCCTTCTGAAGGCAGAAAGATGAAGTTTCATGCAAATGAGAATGAAGTAGAGAGGGGAAATTATTCAGATATGATCATGGCCATATTAATACTGGTACCTGATGGCTGTTTCAACAATCAATATTTAGATAAGGTA
>VXAL01004538.1:193727-222507 GCA_013399475.1 Chauna torquata
GCTGGGAGAAGAATGATGTTCATGTTGATATTTTCTTCCTCACTCCAGGATCTACTCAGGGTCATTTTTATGTTCTTTAACATTCTTTTAAACCTTTGCTCATTCTTCACTGCTTTGAATCTCCACATTACATCTGAATTTACTATATATGGCAGCTTTTATGTATGTCAAATACTACTTCTGTGTTCTCTTTGTCGCCTCTAAAACTAATTTAGCCCACCTCTAGGTCTGCTCTACTTTAACCAACCATCATTGTGCTGGAGCTAGAGGGTCTCCAGTGCCAGCCTGTGCTCTGTCTCTTGATCACCCAATACCTGCACTCCTCTGTGTCCATTCTGTGTCTCCCCTTCTCAAGGCCTTTGCTGTTGTATCAGGCCCAAATTTCTCCACACTACATCTTTGTGTTAATCATAAATATCTCATGCTACATGAATAGCTGTTTGTTACTGCTACTAACATAAAGTGACTGTTGTACCATAGAAAGAAAGCATAAGTAAAATAAATTGGCCATAGACACTTGTTGAATTAGAGAAATTGCTGTCACAGCCAAATCCAGGAAAAGAAAAGCTGCAGGCAGGTCAAGAAAAGCTCAAACAGAGCAAACATGACAAGTTTCAGTCCCAAGGCCTTGCAAACTCATTACAAAGCTTATGGTTTGTTAATAACAATGCCAGGGTATATGTACTGCAGGTTATATGGTTATAAAGGACTAGATTAATGGTCCTAAAATCTGCAGTTCTCTGTGTATTCAAGTAGTGCCTGAACTATTTTTTTTTTTTCTTTTTAAATGTAGCAGGTTTTATACATGTTTGACATTAAGAAAATCTAATTCTCCATCCAGTATAGAGATTTTCTACCTAGCTGCTACATATCAGCACAGCTCCACAGCAAAAGCATCTAATTTTAAAAGAATAAAACAAGAAAACAATAAGCAAAATTAGGACTTGTTCCTTACCTGAATTCAGTAAGCATCCATCTAGTTACAGGCTTTCACTCACTAAGGACTGGACTCAGTAATTATCCTTTCATTTATAGACATTTATTAAGAGCTGGACCAAACCCTTAGGAGGTGAGTTGAGATAATTCCTTGGCAGAGAGATATGCATCCATTTATATTTTTCTAAACAATTTGTTGTCACAATGACTGAAACTACTAATTAAAGAAAACAACAACAAAAAACAGATGTAACATGTACTGGGAACGGTACATTTACAAATTATTATTGTGGCTGTGATTGTTAAATAGGGTACCTTCTCTGAGGGATCCTTCAGGTTTTGCTTATTAATAAAAGAGTTAATTTCATTCTGTTCTGGGGTGAACTAACTCTAGATACCATTTCTTATATGCCAGCTATGGGTAACATGTAGCTATTGGGCCAACCTAGCACCTCAGCAAAGAATCTTTCATGTACCAGTAGCGGGTAAAACAGTGGGGCAGGAAGGAGGTGTGACATAGTGTGTATAGCATGCTAGTGGAGATATATAAGCCTGCTTCCATGATGCCTCTTCTTCGTTTCTGATGGGACTAGGGTCCAGGTTATGTCTTAAGATCCAGCTTCTGCAGAACACTGTATTTTCCTAACTGCAGCCACAGCATCGGGACATGAAATTTCTGCAGGCCAGAAGAGTAACCTGAATTCCTGTCTGTGCAATAACAGAGTGATCTGTGCATGCTCTGAACTGCTCAGGAGAACATGCTGTGCCCAGAGACTCTTCTTTATGAGACTAGATTAGGTGTAAATTCAAGGTAGTGTTAAGATGTCTACAAAGGCAATTTCTGTCACGCGTCTCCTAAGGAAGTCCATCCCGTGCCTTTTAACAGCTCCACAACTGAAAAGAATTATGGCTCTGGTCTTTGCCTTTAGTTGCTGAGAATATGGGATCTTTTGAAAGTGTGAATTTAATTGAAAAGTGAAACATGCAATCTGAACTTTCCTTGTGTGTGTCCACTGTCTAAGACTGTGCTTTAGTAGGGAACAGTGAAAATTTTGGAATAGGAATTGTATCCACTCAGCAAAATATGAACACGTGGTTTATTGCTTTGCTATGCCTCCGTACCTTGATTTGGAAAGCAATTTTATCCTCTCAGGTTCAGATACAAACTTTTTTTTTTTTTTTTAACATGATTTTACTATGGGTCAAATCTGCTACTGTTCACATCTCTCAGTGGTGAAAGGTGCAGTATGTCTGCAAAGCAGCCATGATTTACAGAACTCTCTGAGAAGCAACCGTAAAAAAACCACCTAGTACTTCTCACTACTTGTGCTTTGGTTTTCTAGTCTTGCTGCAGTCTCCTGCTCTCCCTCTTTACTTCTCAAATATTGAATGAGAAGTGCAAAACGTTAGACCTCTATTTTCCTCACCAATTGCTGTAGCATTCAGCTGCCACATAATCTACTAACCTTGGTGCATCTCTAGGTGTGCAGCTGGCTAGGTGGATGTGAATAAATATGTTTTGGTAAATACCTGCAGAGACCATTCAAAGCACAGAGCCTGGAGAAGTTACTGTGAAACCATCATACCAGATCAGCTTGTCCAGTTAGCCATGCACAGGGTTGCACAGCTGTGAATACATCCAGCCCCTACACAGTGTAAGAGCTTGAACCACCTCAGAAAGAGCCAGCAGCCATACCCCTTATATTTACTATATTTGTAGACCCTTTGGGAAGGCAACTAATGATCTTACTGAAGTTTATCAAAGCCTACAAAAGCTAGCTCAGATTGATGAGAACAGTCAATAGAGGCTTTCACAACAGCATCACCAACCTTCAGGATGAGTGGCTGAACCCCATCAGGCTACCTGAGGGTCTGTACTAATATGGAACAGCTGTCACCACTGCAAATGCACTCATAGGGAGATCTCCATTTGATCCCTGGATCTCCTGATCCATGCAAATGCAGAAAGATCAGTGTGACTGGCCCCCATCTGTTGCAAAGATTAAAGTAACTTCTGAGTCTCAGCCCTAGTCTCTCATCATACAAGATGAAAGTAACCAGTTTGAGACTTTCAGTCTTAGAGCTACCCAGTTTTTCCAGAAACCACAGTGGAATACTTACCTTGAAAACACATCAACTCAGCAATATGTGTCAGGCTTTCTAAGCTCATTAAAGCAGTTATAGAAATGGTTGATGTGCTTAAAGAACCTGTGATAGAATGACTAAGTTATCCCAAGTATTTTGAAATGTAGTGTTGATACTTCATTTAAAGAAATCCCCATAAGTATCATCTTTACCTCTGAATTAATGACTTCAGTGTGATATGAATTAATTTCTTCATATTCAAAAATGAGAAATTCCTTAGATCAGTCCTGAATTACATATAAATTGTTAATGCTGACTTTATGTTAAAGCTACCAGTCCAAAACAAACAAACAAACAAACAAACAAAAAAGTGCTATCGTTAATCATTTGAGCTCCAGCTATGGAAACAGAAAATTCATTTTTGGAAAAAATAATCATTTGTCCTTTTTCTGCTAGATCATACACATTTTGCTCAGGGCTGTGTTTTGTGGCTTCAAGCATGCTGAAATCAGCAAAAATAAAAAGTTCTAATAATGTTACAGGCATGATTATAGAAATTTCCTCCCTTCTAACCTGTAGACTTTGAGAATTAATGAACTATACTAAAAATGTGTCGTAGCCTTTGAATAATTTAAAATAGCATAATAGTATATGAATTGAGTTTCTCAAATAAGGGGTTTTTTTTTTTTTTTTCCCCCTGGGAGATCAGAGACTAAATAAATGTGATGCTTTCCTTGTATGTAAATAAGCATTGCAGTAATCTTGTATAGGTTTTACATTTGGTAACTGCAGTATAGCTTACTGAAAATTGTAGTAGTTCACTACCTAGCTCATAATTAATGTAAAGAGTTAAATGTAGCATAGTTCCATTGATGTTAGCGATTTTGAGCCTGGGAAGAATGTAATCTAAGAACCGCAAATATCACTCTTTTTGCAGAAAGTTATTTATGAAAAATAAATGTGAATTTTCTCCTTATGAACTGGTCAGTTGGCTTAAACTCTTTAAAGAAGTCTTGTTAAAATATTGGTTTTCCCAAGTCTCTCCTATTTAAGATGCTTGAATAGGAATGTGATGTCAAACTCATTCTCTATTTGTGGATCTTCTTTCTGTTCTTATTCATACATTGTGACAATGAGACATCCACATGTTTTTGATGTGAGTTCCACTCCTCTGTAATCATCTATTATCTGTCCTTTAGTAAGTGCTGAATATGACATCCCAGTTTGGAAAGAGTTCTCATTCCTCTATAAACTCTGGTACTTGAAGTGTAATTACGACAAACTTCTTTGAGATCAAGAGGGACTGAATGGAAAACCCAACTTTCAAAACCCAACTGGAACTCCATTTATTGCAGTAAAAGCAATAAAAATGCTTTTATAAATACATCAACAGCAAAACAAGCATTAAGGAGAATCTCTATCCTTTATTAGATGTGAGGGGAAATGTAGTGACAAAAGATGAGGATAAGGCTGAGGTACTTAATTCCTTTTTTGCTTCAGTCTTTATTAGCAAGGTCAATTGTTCCCATGGTACCCAGTCCCTGAATTGGATGATGGCGATAGGGAGCAAGATGAAGCACCTATAATCCAGTGTGATGCTGTAGGTGATCTACTGTATCATTCGAACATTCGTTAAGTCTATCGTGCTGGATGGGATTCATCCAAGGGTACTGAAGGAGCTGGTGGAAGTGCTCACCAAGCCACTTTCAATAACTTACCAGCAGTCCTGGTTAAATGGGGAGGTTCCAGTTGAATGCAGGTTAGCAAATGTGACTCCTATCTACAAGAAGGGCAGGAAGGAGGATCCAGGGAATTACAAGCCTGTCAGTCTGACCTCAGTACCAGCAAAGGTTATGGAACAGATCATCTTGAGTTCCATTACAATGCACATATGGGACAATCGAGTGAACAGAAGCAGGCAGTGTGGGTTTATGAAAGGCAGGTGCTGCCTGACTACATGATCTCCTTCTGCAACAAGATGATCTACTCAGTAGATGAGGGAAAGGCTGTGGATATTTTTTACCTGGATCTTAGTAAAGCATTTTACACTGTTTCCCACAGTATTCTCCTGTAGAAACTGGCTGCTCATGGCTTGGATAGGTGTACAGTTTGCTGGGTGAAGAACTGGCTAGGTGGCTGGGCTCAAAGAGTCATAGTGAGTGGTGTTCCAGTTGGCAGCTGGTCATTAGTGGTGTTTCATATAAGGGCCAGCTTTCTTTAAAATTTTTATCAATGATGAGGAAGAGGGCATCAAGTGCACCCTCAGTATGTTCGCAGATGATACCAAGTCAGGCAGGACTGTTGATCTGTTTGAGGGTAGGAAGGTTTTGCAGAGGGATCTGTATAGGCTAGATCAAGGGCCAAGTCAAATTGAATGACATTCAACAAGGCTAAGTGCCGGGTACTGCACTTGGGTCATAACAACCTGATGCAGCCATATTGGCTTGGGGAACAGTGGCTGGAAAGTTGCCTAGCAGAGAAGGACCTGGGAGTGCTGGTTGAACATGAGCCAGCAGTGTGCCCAGGTGGCCAAGAAGGCCAATGGCATCCTGGCCTGCATCAGAAATAATGTGGCCAGCAGGACTAGGGAAGTGATTGAGATCTTGACAAATCAGAGGGCTGGGCAATCACAAATCGCATGAAGTTCAACAAGAGCAAATGCTGGATTTGGCACCTGACACAGGGCAATCCTGGATATATGTACAGACTAGGGGACAGGAGGCAGGAAAGCAGTCCCACTAAAAATGATCTGGGCATTTTTGTTGATAGCAAGTTGAATATGAGTCAACAGAGTGCCTTGGCAGCCAAAAGGGCCAACTATATCTTGGGGTTTATCAGGCACAGCATTGCTAGCTGATCAAGGAAAGTGATTTTCCTGCTCTGCCCTGTGCTGGTGTGGTTTCACCTCGAGTACTGTCTGCAGTTTTGGGCGCCACAATACAAGAAAGACAAAACTATTAGAGAGCGTCCAAAGGAAGGCAACAAAGGTGAAGGGTCTAGAAGCCAAGATGTATGAGGAGCAGCTGAAGTCAGTTGTTTTTTTCAGCCTAGAAAAGAAGAGACTGAGGGGAGACCTCATGGCGGCCTGCAGCTTCCTCACGAGAGGGAGCAGAGGGGCAGGTGCTGATCTCTTCTCTCTGGTGACCAGTGATAGGACCCGAGGGAATGGCATAAAGCTGCATCAGGGGAGGTTTAGGTTGAATAATAGGGAAAGATTCTTCACTGAGAGAGTGGTCAGGCACTGGAACAGGCTCCCCAGGGAAGTGGTCATGGCACCAAGACTGCCAGAGTTCAAGAAGCATTTGGACAATGCTCTTAGAAATATGGTTTGATTTTTTGGTAGTCCTGTGTGGAGCCAGGTGTTGGATTCAATGACCCTTGTGGGTCTGTTCCAACTTAGGATATTTTATGATTCTATGACTGTCCCTCTGTACTTGGCACTGGTGAGACTGCACCTTGAATACTGTGTTCAGTTTTGGGCCCCTCACTAGAAGAAAGATATTGAGTTGCTGGAAAGTGTTCAGAGAACAGCAACAAAGCTGGTGAAGGGACTAGAAAACAAGACTTATGAGGAGCGGCTGAGGGAACTGGGGTTGTTTGGTCTGGAGAAGAGGAGTCTAAGGGGTGACCTCATTGCTCTTTACAACTACCTGAAAGGAGGCTGCAGGGTGGATCTTTCTTCTCAGATGACAAATGATAGGACACAAGGAAATGGTCTCAAGTTGCTCCAGGGGAGATTTAGATTGGACATTAGGAATAATTTATTCATGGAGAGGGTGGTCAAGCATTGGAAAGGGCTGGCCAGTGAAGTGATGGAGTCCCCATCCCTGGAGGTATTTAAGAGACATGTTGACATGGCATTAAAGGATATGGTTTAGTGATGGCACTCGGTAGATCAGGCTGATGGTTGGACTTGATGATCTTGAAGGTCTTGTCCAACCAAGATGATTCTATGATTCTATGAGTCTATGAATGACTGTCTTTCCCTAGCTATAACTAGATAAACTTTTCCTGCTTTATAGGTACTTTCACATTTGATTTTCCATTTTATATATGAAATTCTCCCGTAGTACAATTGAAAGAGGAAGAGGAAGAGAAAGAGGAAGAATGAGCAAAACAACTTCTATTATAAATGTCATGTGTATAACTGAACTAATAGAGCAATACTAATAGTACTTAGCAGTAGAAAAGCAAAGTAATAATGTGTTTAAATTCAGATTTAAAAAGCATAAGCAGTCAAAAACACAATGACATTAATAATATTGACATTAAACTACAGCTGATCTATAACTTCTCTATGGTATATCATTATTCATCATGACTGTATGAAGGCTGGTCAACATTTTCTGTTTTTAAATGTAGTGAATGTGTGTATGTGTGTGTATGTATCCACTTGGCCCCACCATTAAACAATTTCCGCAGAACACAAGCATTATAATTTCCTTTCCAATTAGAATGGACTAAGTGGTGGTCACATTTGGTCACATTAAGCGTAATTGCTGTTCTCTAAATCCACTAGTACCACACAGAGCTATAGCTCTACTGCTTCATTTTTTCCATATGCTGTCTTCCATCTAAACTATACTTTCTGTGATACCACCACCATAGCCTGCAAAGATCAACAATGTACATGCATTATGGCGAAGTACCTTGCTGTAATGCCAAGCAGGAGTAAAGCTTTGGCTTTAACTCTTAACCTAGTCCAAGGATCTAGTCAGAGGCTCCCTGAAAACAACAACAACAACAACAACAACAACAAAACACCAACCAACCAACCAAACATAAACAATCTTTTGCAGGAAGGAAAAGATTGTGAGACACATTTTGAAAGCATAGCCAGCTGGTCAAAAGTGGTGATTCTCCCTCTATATTTACCAATGTGTGGCCTTACCTTGAATTTGTGGGCAGCTCAGGGCTCCACAATATTAGAAAGATGGTAAGATACTTGAAAGATTCCAGAGGAGGGCAACAAAGCTGGTAAAAGGGCTGGAAGGCATGTCCTATGAGGAGAGGCTGAGGACATTTGGTTTGTCTAGTTTGGAGAAAAGAAGGCAACCTCAATGCTCTCTACCACCTCTTTTGGAGGGGAAGTGGAGAGGTAGGCGCCAATCTTTTCTCCCTGGTAACCAATGATAGGATGCGTGGGAATGGTACAAAGCTGTGCCGGGGGGGTTCAGACTAGATATTAGAAAAAATTTCTTTACCGTGAGGGTGACCAAACACCTAACAGGCTTCCTAGCAAGGTGGCTGATGCCCCATGCCTGTCGGTGTTTAAGAGGCATTTGGATAATGCTCTCCATAACATGCTTTAACTTTTGGTTAGCCCTGAAGTGGTCAGGTGGCTGGACTTGATTTTTGTAGGTCCGTTCCGGATGAACTATTCTAAAATTCTAAATTCCTTTTCCTTTCAAAGCCATATAGGACTTTTTTATTTTTTTGTAATCTGAGAGGATCTTCATTTTAGAGGAGCCTGTATGAGTTGGCTATAGCAAAGTGAAGATAATAAAGCTCTTACATGTACTTAGACTATTTAACGCTTTTAGAAAATGCATTTTCATGAGAAGAGTGAAAATTACAGTATATTGCTTAAAATATTATCCAAAAAATTAGGCAAACGATATGGGACAGAAATGTGAGGGAAGCAATGTTTCACATTTCAGTATACAGTGAAAATTTTCCCAATTACCAAGGCATTGAAAATTGTGTATTTTTCTTTTTCAACAGATACTTCAGAATAAATGTAACAGTATACAAATTTAAGAAGAGAGTGTTGTATTATAAAATCACAGATCTACCTCACAGGAGACTAAAATTATTTCAGATTGCTTTTTGTTTCTTATTCTGCTTAGAGGTATACTGAACATAATAAGAAACATGACCAATGGTTTGATATACTTGTTAAGAATGTCATGTAGTCATTTTGGGAAACTGCTGTTACCCTGGAGACCAAAAGTAGGCTTTATCTGGACAATTTCAACTTCTTGCAGAGTATATAAATCAGAACTTGAATAGTCCCCAGTCATAACTATATTAAGATGGGTATGAAAAGTTGAAAAATGAATAATAGGTTTACAAAGTCTCCGCTTAGTGGTCAGGCTAATCAGCCAGAGAATTTGTTTCACAGCTGTCATCATATGAGCATCACCCAGACTCACTTAATAGTCAAAAAGAAAACCAAGCATTTCAGAGCATTGTTTTGCTAGACCCATTTTGATGTTTTCTTTAGGATGAAATGAGTTGTGTCCTAGATTTTGAATGCGGGATTCTTTTCACCTAATGTGCGTGAATCTAGAGTTCTCTATCGGAGAGGTCCAAGCTCCCATTACATTTACTGGACACCTAGTCAATGTAATCAATGAAGTCTATGGTGTTTAATGAGCCATTCTGGCTCTCAAGCAGACAATTACATCTGGTTTGCTGAACACCTTTCTAGGTACTATTTACTGAACGGCATATACACAGTGCACATGCAGACACCTACATGTAGATAGCTAAAGTGGGGAGCCGTAATCTGCAAACTGAATGTCACTAAGTTAACAGTGGTAACTATAAAAGGGGTCTAGAGCATTAAAGGGGCCTAGAAGCTCATATGTACACTGCCACACTGCAGATACTTGTGTTAAATCAAACAAATCACATCAATGGTGGGCAAGTGCATTACATGGAACCATCTACTGTTTGATTTGCTAATAATGCCAACCTTTATGTGCTGTCCACCTCTCCTGTTGTCTAGTGTCATATCATCTTCACATGCTGTCTATATTTTGGTCGATAACTCTCCTAATTCTCATTCTAAACAATCATTATCATTTCTTCTCTGATTCCTGTTGAAAATGAATCAGAAAACAAAAAAATATTTTAAGATGTAAGTTCATATAATTTTGAGAAAAAGATGTAACTATCCAAAACACTTTAAGTCTCTCAATGCCAAGATTTTTCATCTCCCTGAATTATGCATCAATTATTTATGGTTTGATTACAGACCATTGACTTTTCTTGCAATTCCTTCTTTATCTTCTTTATCTCATTTCTTTACGGTACATCTTAATGGAAGATAAACACAATATAAGATGATATGACAAGAAAATCTGCTTACATAAACAAAATTATCCAGCTTCCATACAAACTGTCTGCAAATAGTCCAAGTTTCTGCATTGTTGCAGAAATCAATCATCTGGTCAAATAAATTTCAAATTAAGGTACAATCACCCTATTGTCATTCTACAGTCAAACCAACAAAAGTATATTTGTAAAAAATTGGAAGAAATATTCTTATGCATAAATCACAAATTACTATTTCTTTAATTAAACCACAGCTTCATACTAGACTTCAAGAAAGGAAATATTGCTTCATACTCTTTTTGAACAAAGAAGGTTAAATTTTTTTATTATTATTTTGAAGTCCCTTCAACTTCTACCATACATAAACAGTCCTATAAGGAACAACAAAAAAAGTCTCACAGCTCTAATATGTGCTTACTATATTTTGATTATTGCAGAATTTTACAATATGATAGTTCTTTGTTTCATCTATGAAAATATTTGCCATTTTTCAAAGTCTGTCTTTTCAACTGATTGCAAACTAATCAGCAGGATCTCACTTTGTGTATGGTTGAGTGATCAATTTCAGCTGTATTCGAGATACATTATATTTATAATTCTTATGATACTTGCCTGAAAGAATCGTTTCCTGTGTGTTTTATAGTTTGCAAGACAGTTTGTACTGCTATAGTATTTAATAATCTGACTGATACTGTAAACATATTACACTAAGTACCTTTCACCATACAGTAAAGGAGAATCTCTCTGAAGACCTTAGAAGTCAATAGACAAAAAAACGCCCATTTTATAGATGGACAAACTGAATGTAGAGTTTCTATTGGAAACTGGCCACACTTAAGTTGATCCTTAACACTTTTAAAGGACTCAGACCTGAATGTTTTCTCAAGATCACAGGACTAAATCTGAAAACGGAATTCCCCTCTCCAGAAGCAGAGATCAAGATCTTAACTGGGACACCACCTTTCCTCAGTGTATCTGAAAGAGAGATGAGAATAATCATCTCTGCACATGTACTTGGTCAATGATGGCATTTTTACCATGATAGAGTTTGTGCCATGAGATCTACATGCAGTTCGAAGAACAGGAAGAAAACAAGTTTTTGTGGAATGTCTATTATTTCCTTCTCTAGATTTTCTCTGTCACTGTCTTGGCAACATTCACTCTTTTCATTGGTTAGTCCTTCAGTGTTGTTTCCATATAAAATGCCAATATTTTCTACACAGATCTCTTTTTGAGTACAGGTCAAATATCCTTCTACCCCCAAAATATTTTGAAACATTTTTTCTTTTATGAATTACAGTTCCTCTTTTTATTTGCCTGTGCATGTGTTCAGAACATGCCAAATACAAAGCTAGATGCCTATACAAAGTGAAGATATCAATGGAAATTGTTTATAAACTCAAACCAAACTAAATAATAATAATAATAAAAGCAACTCAGCAGCAACTTCCATTTTGTAAACTAATAAGTAATTAATTCTTACCACAAAATAGACAAATTTTCACAAGTGTTCAGCTTCTACTACAAAGGGAAGGGGCTTGCCATTAATAAATAGATTTTTAAGCATTCTTGAACGTCTGTCTTTTTTATGGGTATTGTTAAAATCTAGCCTTGCTTAGTTAAGATTTGAGGATCCTTCATCATCTTACCAATGGGGAAAAGTCTGTTGTTAAAAAGAATTGAAAAAAAATATATATATATATAATTTCCTAGCAGCTTGCAATCAAGAGGAATTGGGATCTGTAATGTGAATACTCCAGACAATTCTTTACAGATGATAATTGTTAATTATCATCACCTGTATATAATTTCTGTTAACATGATGCTTTGACTCGAGATGCTGACTTTTAGAGTGCTCAGACTTTGCTCTGAATAATTAAAAATAAATTGCATAACTGCTGTGATATTAGGCCTAGACCCATTTTATTTGATGATAGGCAATAAAGCTGGTTTCTCAAGGTTCCATATGTGGGGAGAAATCAATACAACCCAAAAGCAATTCAAATCTCAGTCTCTTATAACCTGTCACTATTTGTTCAGTGATAGGCATTATGTACCCCAGTCTCAGTGGAAGCTTTTAGGTCATAGTTGACCTAGTATTATCAAATTAGGGCCTTCAGTGTAACACTGAAGCCAGGTTTTGTAGTGATCAGAGCTTCCTCCCTGTATCTAAGATTTCAGTTATTCATAAAGCATATATATAGTTGAATTGTTCATGAAGGTCTAAATCTAGCTTCACAAAACCTAACTCAAAAGCTGGCAATCCATATTAGCAACTCATTTGAAAAACTGGTGACCTGAGAGATGAAATAACTTAATTTGTTGGTTTGGTTGACAACAGAAAGAAAAGGTTTGTGCAACATAATTCAGTCATTAAAACTGCCTTTTCTTTTCCTCTTTCACCTATTCCAAATGTAAGAACAAAATTTGTTCCAGAGGTCTGAGTTCTTATCTTGGAACAATAATATTAAACAGAGTTTTGCCTTTGCCATGCAACAGCACTGGATCAAGCACATAAAAGGCAACTTGGTGCTGAGTGAAAAAGAAAGGTTATGAGACTTCCATCCTAGACCAGACTTCTGTTAGTTTCAAAGGATAATAGTTATGGATATGTGGAACAGAAGATCTTTTTCTTTATATATTAAAGCACAAGTGTGATTTTCTTTATGAAATACATTGATGAGCACAAAATGAATAAAACAAATGACTGTAGCAATTTTTAACTATGACACAGTTAGAGATTAAGCGTAAAGCTGAGGAAAGGTGCTATGGTTCTCTGAAGATTTGTCTGATGCTGCAAAGATCTGAAAGAAGGATTTCAGTTAATGTTCACATTAAGCTAAAAGTGAAATGCATTTAGGAGAGTTGCAAAGCATGTTGAATGAAAGACGCCAGGAACTGTGGACTTCTGTGGTCATTTGCTGTCATTTGCACAGTTTTTAAAGCCAAAATCTTAGCTCATCTAGAGTTAAAGTATAAAAGAGAAAAGTATTGGAGTCCTTAAAATAAGGCCACCAATCTAGACATGATGTAAATAGTCTGTCAAAGTGGTGAATATTTTTCTTGATTCAGAGAAAATCCTTCACGGTGGGCTCTGCCTTTAACTTATGAGTAATTTTGTGAAGTGTGTTTCAACCAGAACGATACATCAGACTGATGGCGTATACATAAAGGTTTACTGGGTTATGGATGGAAGCTGCTAGCAGGATGAATCCATTGCTTGATATATACTATTTTGAAAATGTAAAATATATCTTGAAAGGAGGAGAAAGAAGTGGTGAGATGAGAGCAATTCACCTGTATATAATTCACCTTCATGCCAGGTTTAAAGTGTTTGAGGCTCTTCAACAATTTGTGAGAAAAAAATTACTATTAATGTTACTGAATGGTATAGATAACATACATCTACCCAGAGACCAAACATAGAATAAAAAAACACCCTGATTAAAAATTTAACAGCTTGTGCAGTGAACTACCCTTACCTCATTTGTCATGTTCTAGCTCTGCAGAGGTGCCTTCTTTTGTTATCCTTTCTACCTTTCCAGTTTATCTTGACATAAACGACACTTAGTTCTCGAAAACATCCTGTTCTCTCCTAGCTAGATTTTTTTTATTTTGAGTTCAATTTTTAATTTGTTTTGGGGAGAGAGATAGGAAAGGAGAGCAGGAGGGAGGCTTCCATTTTTAATAATTTGGTTATTACTATTTAGTAAAAAAAAATTTAGTGATTAGGATGCTTCTTTGGAGCTTCCGTGGCTTATACAGTGATTTAATCTCATCCTGCATTGTGTAGCCAGGCATTCTGTTTTTTATTTGAATGAGCATGCTTGGGAATGCTAAGACAAGAAATTGAAATGCTTTTCTTTTTTCTTTTCTTTTCTTCTCTTTCCTTTCCTTTTCTTTTCTTTTCTTTATTTACTCTTTTGATATAGCATACATTATAACGTTACTAATTCAGGCTGTAACATTTTTTACATTGTCAGATAAATGGAAGTAAAGATCCCTCTATGCTGGTGAAAATAAACTTTATACTGAATAAAAACATACAAAATATTTCATGTTCCTTGTTTTTTGGAAACGATATGGGCTGGCAAGTCTGGCATTGTTTGCTACATGTCAGTACTATATGAATTACTTGTAAATGGACGTGAAAAGCTAAGGAAAAAAAATGATGTCTGTAAAAAGTGGTATTTCAAACAGAATAAGTAAAGATGTATAGGAGTGCATGTAGACTCATATACATTAGGAACAACCTTATGAATTCCGAGTTATAGAAACGGCCTAATTGCAAATATAAAATTATAATTAATCTATTCTTTTTTTTAAACATGGTAGCTAATAGACATCTACATAATTGAAAAATTGATTAGAAAGCTAATATGTTTCTTCTACACATTTATGTTTTATATGAATATCTATGGTATATACACGCTAACTCTTTTAATTTCTTCAATATGTGTTTAAAATATTTGTCACTGATACTCAGTGTTAACTAAGACTATATCTGTCCATACGTGGGATACAAACAGATACGTTTTCCCATTTCTAATGCACAGACCTTTAGTAGAAAAAGGAAGTAAATATTTCCGTAGATTAAAACCAAAGAACGGATTTATTTCACTAGCTACTGGTATGAATCTAGTCATAATTTCTGTTGGAAATGTTGATTTCAAATATGAAAGACAAAACTTATAAGCTGAAAAAAAGATTTGATACTGTTCTGTATTTCCAACACCTCACTATAAGAGAAAAACAACACATTCAAGTAGTACTGCTCCAACACTAAAAAATGTCAAAACGGCTCCAGGAATTAGAGGCCTCCCTGGCACCACAGGCAAGATAGATGTCCAGTTTCATAACAATAAGGAATGAAATCTGAAATATATCAAGGAAAGATTTCTTTCTGTCTGTACGTAGTATTTATTTTCACCCAAATAAATCCCAGTTACTGGCTTTTGATGCTTGGTTTTGTGTCATACTTTTCCTCTGGAAGTAACTAAAGAAAACTGAAAAGTACACAGAACCATGAATATGAGAGGAAACTCATACAACATACAATGTGTATGTCATATGTCATCATTTTGTTGCTCACACAGCTTCAGATCAGGTGTTAATAAAATGAATCCTTCCTTCAGAAAAAGGCTTTGCTCATCACATAACCTCATGTTCTTATAAGTTTGCTGAGGAGAGAAATCACCTGTAACCAGCTCCTGGTTTGTGGATGCACATAGTATGCCCCATGCCCCAGGTTCAACCAGTAGTAGGGCTGAACCTATATTCCTATAGGCACACATGCAAACACACCTGTGCTGTACATACATTCCCACATAAGCATGGCCAGCCACACAAGTAACACAGCCAGATACCCACAATACTCACATGAACTCAAGCAGCAAGGGCCTCGTCCTGCTCTCCTCCATACATATGTGCAAGGTGGATCCCTCCAGCAGCTGTGTTCAGACCCATGATCTGTCTAGGAGCTGCCCCTGGATCACAGTCTCCCCAGCTGTTGGCACTCACACCGCCATATACACACACATTCACACAGTCCTCACACAGGGAAAGAGTTAGAAAGGAATATAACACAAAGACACAACAGAATACGCTGATCAGGCGCAGGGTATGGTCAGACAAGCATACCAACCAGCCCCTGTCTACATGCTGCTGGCCACTTTTATCATCTTATCCCTTTATTTTCCCTCATCTGTTCCACCCCAAATTCCCTAGATTCACCCCTATGTGGGCACCTCTATGCCCACATTTGGTTCCTCCTTTAAACATTTTGTAGTAAGTCTTATGCAATACCCAAATGCTTTCTGGCTTCCCATGCTGCGTCCCCACACACTTATGCAGTGACCCCCCTCAGTCTGTAAGCTGTTTCTGTTGACTGCTGGTGCTGGCCTCTGCCAGCTCTTCTGGGACAGCCCAGGAGATGACAAGAAGGGGATGGTGCTCCTTGGTTTTGGGGATCCCCCACCCGCCATGTGTCCTTGGTGCCCTTTTCAGTGTGGAGAGGAGCGTGGGGTATGCAATGTCAGTCTGTTGGACTAGTTTTGTGTCACCAGGAGAAGGAAGAGTGAAGGGCAGTGCCATTGCTATATTTTCTTCCATAAGAGTGGACAATAAGAATACCATGGCTCTGAAAAACCTCAGCTAACTTAGAAGACGGCCCTGTTTTGAGCAGGGGCTTTGGTTTAAGGGGACTTCCAGCCTATAGCTTTCTTCATTGCATGTTGCAATTTGTAAGGAAATGATTAAGTAGACCCAGATCCACATGTTTTTAGTAAACCATTAGGCTTCCCCCCCCCCTTAGAAATCAATCAGTTAAGCTGATTACACTTTTCATCTGCCTAACTTCAGGCATGTGCTTAAGCATTTTACTGAGTCACATCCCATCAGCTGAAACAATAACATGCAAATACAGTAAAACAAATTTTCAAGACAATTTCTTAGTTACACAAGTGAAAATCGAGAAAAGAATTAAGTTATACTAACACGCAACTTAGAGTCCAAACTGTAGTTTGGTGTCATTAATGCATATCAGAGTGTGAGACAGTTACCTCTTTCTGTAGTATTTTGTTAGTCCTTCTTTTCAGTACTGTATAATTAATTTGCTTTTAAATATAATAGATGTGCAAAAGAAATCAAATGAAATGAACACCTATGTGGGGATATTTTCTAATAAAATCTTCACCATGACCTGTTGCAGTCAGCCCACCCACACAATGATATATTTATTGGTTCCTATGTTATTATCAGAGGTGTATATAATTATATGGAAAATATTGGCTTATCACATAAAAAATATAGTTCTTTTATGATTCATAAGTCTTTTTGGAAGACTTTTTATTGCATGTTATGGAGACAACATTAAAAGCATATATACAATGCTGTTAAATCTTACATTTAAGAAATTCTGCTACTTTTTAAAACATGCTTAGGGAATCAATGTTTTGCCTCCTAATAACATGAAAAAAGGTGATTTTACAAAGAGATTTCTAACAAAATTTTTTAAATTTGCACATCCATTGTTGCATGTTCTATAAGATGGAATAAAAATTATGAACTGATGATATTCATTTAACTGACAATTCTCCTTGACATTAAAACATATTTTTGCACGTAGAAAGACTTCTGGATTTTTCTGTATCGATATTTATTTAGTATGCAAAGACTAAATCTTGGTTAAAGACATATCAGCTTTTAGTAGTTCTTATCCTTTATCTTATTTCTTATTATGTACATATACTCTATGAGCTAATAATTCAGTAATGTAAAGAAATATAGCTTATCTTCAGATCCATATTAATTCAAACCAGATAAACTCTTATATGCATGCACATTTTGATCGTATGATCAAAAAGCAGAACTTTCATGCAATAAACTTATCTACAATTTTGCCCCAGAAAAAGTATAAATACTAAAAATAAAACAAACTCAATTAATGATACATTTATAATACAAAAAAAAAAAAAAAAAAAGCTTGACAGTTCTGATTTCAAAAGTTCTTGAAAGTTTAATTAATCTTAATGAAATCGGTTTTAAACCTATCAACTTCAACAGAATTTTTGCATTAGTGGGGTTTCACCAGTAAAGGCATAGTATGAACAGCCACCTGCATGGCCGTGGTGTGATGCTTATTTTATTTGTGTTATTCCTTTAAAATAACAGCAACAATATCAGAACTCTGAAACAGAAATCATGGAACCATGTGGATAAAGAAATCTGGATATGTGATTGGAGTTAGCCATAATTACATTATTGATATCATTTATCCATAGAATGAAAATAGCTTTTCAGTAGGTGTATATGGTGGATTGCTCACCAGAGAAAATAGATTTAATTGACTTGAATGTCCATGACTCATTCACAGTAAACTTGGTTTTAAAGGTAGTTAGTGAATGAAGTTTAAAAAAGGTTTTTCTTAAGTCCCTCATTTTCAAATCTGTTTTCTGTAAAGTTAAGCAGACTTTTTTCCAACAGCATACATCCATATTTTTCATTTGATTGATCCTTTGTTTTCTGCCGGCAAAAGAGCCTCTGAGGGCAAGCACTGAGCCTTAATTTTTGGATGAGCCTTAAGGTTTACTTACCTATGTGGAGGTATTCCCACATACAGAGACCTCTCCTCTACCGAAGTCGCTCTTTTCCTTTTCTCCCTTGTCTGCATTCTTTCCCCCTACAAACTATTTATCAGTCTTGCGCATGTTTTAAAACAAGATTATCCTGGTGGCACAAAATACCGAGCTCACTTTATTCAGACTTTTCATATTTGAAGGCCTTTACATATATGAGCTTTTGCAAAGGTGGAGTGGGTTGCTACGCAGGTAGAGGTGAAAGTTGGCTTTTATAAAAATCAGCAAAAATCTTTCTCTTACTAATTGACAGATTTATAGGATACAAGAATTCATAGGCTTCACTCTAGGAATCTTTAATCATTTTTTCCTAGGAGAGAATGTATAGGTTGGCAATTTTCAAAGAAAGCAAAAGATTCAGGCTCTGTGACTTTTTTTTTTTTAAATTTGGCTGAGAAATATAACAAAAAGTTAGTAAAAATGGTTTTTAACTAACAATTAGTCATTATAACTTTTATTTAAAGACATGTTTATTCTAAATACAGAAATCTTTACAGCAGCCAGGTTTTTTTTTTTTTTTTTTTTGATATTGGTACCATTCATTCTCTACACAGAAAGCTATGACCTTGGATCCTATTTAAAAGATTTTTCACTTGGAGCTTCCAAAGACACCATTGATTTTCCATCATTTCTCTCACCAGCTGTACTTTTGTTCACACAGTTTACTGCATATGCATGGATAGTTATATTCTTCATTCTAAACATGACAGTTTGTCCTTTTACTCTTTGATATTTATTTTGACAAGAACAAAGAAACAAGCAATTCTCATTATAAAAAAAATCTCTTCCAAGAGCAAATTCAGAAACAATGTCAGTCCCTGACATTCACATTTACTTATGAACTTACAATCTTGACTTACCATTTTGGAGAGTGCTCTTAATACAACTTAAAAAACAGGTCTTACCCATTTCCCAAACTGACAACTAAACTAGTATTGTAAGGAGAAAGATTATTTCATATCCACTTTTGAGGAGTACTTAAAATAATTCTAACTGCTCTTGAATTTTTAAAGATGAATTCTCAAACTCAAAATTAGAATCACTTTTACAGAGCAACACTGTGACAGTAAATTGTATTTCAGATTGGCTAAAAAATAATAAACAGCATTTCCTTCCTTCCCTCCTTCCTTCCTTCCCTCCTTCCTTCCCTCCCTCCTTCCTTCCCTCCNACATATTGCTGCTCAGTGACACCTGGAATAAACCTTATGTTTCCTGAATTGTAGGTGAATGACCCATCTCCTGAATTTCACTTTCTTCCTTGAGAGAGGACCTTTTTCCCAATAGTGTAAATCAGTTATAGACCTAAAAAGTGATTTATGATAGGACGCACCAGAACTTGTTTAAGTTTAGCCATTTAAAAGTTAATTTCATGTCAAGGTAGGTTTCTCACAGAGGTGCCCATATCCATTGACCTCACAACAAATCTTGATGAGTGACTTAAATTATATGTCACTTCACTAACAGAAGCGAAAAATGTGAGACATATCCTAAGCTCTAATTCTAAAACGTTACGGTGCCTGCCTTTGTCAGGACCCCAACATGAAACACAGATCCTTCTCTCAGTTTTCAGACTCATGTAAAACAGTAAATGATGCAGAATAAGATTTGTAAAAACCAGGACAATAACAGGGAAGTCTATTTATCAAACAGAAAAACACTCAGCTTGTCAAAGTGGAGCCTGGAAATGCTGGTAGATTTACAATGCTTCAGCCTAACGAGTACTGAGATATATAAAGTTAAAGGTTTCAAGAGGGGAGTTTGAGTCTTCCCAATGGTCATGTTGTCTGGTGTTTTAACTATGATTACTCCTACTTATCCTGGATAAATGCTCCACTACTAGGATAGTGGCTGAAAAAAGTACATTATCTTTTCCTCTCACAGATTTTTGTGCAAAATCCAACTTCGTAGGCTTGATTTTACAATGAGTTCTTCAGGTTTGGTCATGCCAACTTTATGAACTCACTGGTTAGACTAAGGGGATTCTCAACAAGGCCTTTAGGTACCTACAAAAGGAGGTATTTACCTTGTTTTCGCATATGTGTGAATGTGTATAACAGACGCATACACAAATATGAGAGCCATGCAGCTATCTAAATAAACTCATGCTTCTGTGATCAATACAATACCTAATTTAGGGTGTCATGTCTGTGCTATGGCCTCATATTTTGTTCTTCTTGATTATAGTTAAGGTATGGAAATTAATTATGGATTGCATGCACATGTTCAGAGTCTGAGCCCTTTCGTTGACTTTTAGAGAACAAACATAACATTACATTGATCAACATGGTGTGAGGTTTGCTTTTGGGTATTGGGTGGGGATTTTGCTTATTTTTTTATTAAATCATGAAATGATGTCACTTAGAAAATATTCGCTGTGTGCTGAAGAGTAATGAGTTTACAATTAGTCAGAAAAAATCTTTAAGAATTAGAACACATTCTGTAACAGCTAATGCTGTTCTGCATCAGCTTGGTAAATAACGCTTGGGACTGGATGGGTGAAAAAACATTTTTAATGATATTTCAAGCAGAGCACAGCCCATTATTTGTTTGAGTTCTTGAGTTGCACTCAAGAAGCTAAGTGATGATGGAAGAGAAAAGGAGGTTCTGTAATGCAACTGTTTTTATAAAGATGACACAAAACTGAAAGTGACATCCTCAATAGAACACAGTAGTATAAAGTGCTGTCTACTTTGAAGGAATCTGTATGATATTGCAGAAAACTAGAAGAAAAGCACGTAAATGCAAAGCAAGTTCACAAGTATGGGCACTTAAGTACAAATAAGACATATTTTTAACTTAAGCCATCTGTTTACCCCAGTATTTTTAAGTAGCCTTCTTCAGGGTTTTCTTTCTACATGTAAAATAATAATAAAAGCTTTGAAGAGGAATTCTTTTTTTTCTTCTTTCCTTTTTTTTTTTTTTTTTTTTTTTTTTTTTTTTTTTTNTTTTTTTGTATATCTATATTTTTTAAGTTTATACTGCTTATACATTTTCCCCCTGTATTCAGCTCTGGTGAAGTCATACCCTGAATACTGTGTTCAGTTTTGGGCCCTCACTACAAGAAGGACATCAGGATACTGGAGTGTGTCCAAAGAAGGGCAACGAAGCTGGTGAAGGGTTTAGAGAACAAGTCTTATGTGGAACAGCTAAGGGAACCGGAATTATTTAGCCTAGAGAAAAGGAGGCTCAGGGGCGACCTTATTGCTCTCTACAACTACTTCAACAGACATTGTAGTGAGGTGTGGGTCAGTCTCTTCTCCCTAGCAACAAGTTACAGGACAAGAGGAAACAGCCTCAAGTTACACCAGGGGAGGTTTAGGTTGGATATAAGAAAAAATTTCTTTACTGAAAGGGTTGTGAAGCATTGGAACAGGCTGCCCAGGGAAGTGGTTGAGTCACCATCCCTGGAGGTCTTCAAAAGGCATGTAGATGTGGAGCTTAGGGACGTGGTCTAGTGGTAGATTTCGCAGTGCTAGGCTAACAGTTGGACTTGATGATCTTGGAGGTCTTTTCCAACCTAAGTGATTCTGTGATTCTCTCTCTATATTTTACTCTTTTCTAGTAACTTGTCAATTATTGCCCACCTATTACACTCTCTTTTCTGAGCTAGCTCTGGTTAATCACATGCTGATTGGGGATTCTAGAATACACTTGCTGGTGATTATGTGTTATTTTAACAGGAGAATGACAATAATTTCCTGTAATGCCACTTGTTAAGGTAATTATGCTGTAATTGCCTTATCAAGGTGTCATAGAGGAGAGAGGAGAAACTCTGAGATTTCACAGCTGCTGTCATGCTTTGATAAAGTGTTATCTTGAAAATATATTATCAGTCATCAAGCTAAATTTCTACCAGTTGTTTTAAATCAGAAAAATCTGTCTCGGGTGGGGCATATGACCTCTGCATTTGATATTTCTCATTCTGATAATTAGGGAGGATGGATTATCTTTGTTTTAAGGCAAAAACCTAACAACAGATTTGCATAGTTAGAAGCAAATCAATGCACGTTCATTAAAGCATCTTTAGGATTTTTTTAGAGGTGAAAAGTTGTTTTCTGTGAAAAGATAGACTTCAAACCAGTCTGGGTTTTATGAGTAGATAAAGCTACATTTACCTGGATAGTATCTCTTGTTGAGAGTGGACAGTGAAGTGAAATAGAGAATGTGACACGTAAGAAATGGGAATATGATAGTTCCCGTAAACATGTCTGACTTATTAAAGACTTCAATAAGAGCACTCATTTCAGACTTACTGAGGTCCACTGGCCAAGATCTGCTCAACAGTAACAAAAGCTTGTGCTGGCTCTGTTTCTGCTGGGTCAGAAATACAGGATACCCAGCAAGAATGTGTTAGATATCAAGTGTCTGGAATCAGGGCAAAATCTAAGTACAATGTACTCATTGACTGAATTTGTACTGGAGTTTGCCATTTGTACTGTCTAGTTTTAATAATGATATGTAAAGTGATTTTTTTTTTCAGGCTGTTTAATTATGCAATAGTGAAGTTGGAAATGTAACTAATGACCATGGAATATACCCATTATGCATCTGATTCTGTACTGCCAGCCATTCTTGTGGTCATTTATACTCAGGCCAATCTAACTCAGAGACAGGAAGCTACTGCTTCAACTTGTGACTGACTGTCCTTTATATAAATTGTTACTAATGATAAGGTCAAAAGGAGTGGAGAAACGGGCTCATGCAACCTAACCCCATAAAGTATTTAGCCTCACATCTGATGTCAGCAAGAATTAATAGTGCTGTGCACCTTACTGGATCTAGCCTGATTGCTTACTTTAAGAATGGCAAATAAATGTGCATATATTTTGTATATTTGCATCTGTTTCATACCTTCAAGTCAGCTGATGCAATATACCATGGTAATGATTATATAAGCAATGCACAGATGGGTATGCTAGCTTGATTAATGCCAGATCTGGCACTAAAGCACTTCCCCAATCAGAAAACTGAGAAACTAAATTTGGAGGATGAAACATTTTTCTCCTATTCTTCCTGACACATCTTTCTGTCTCTGTGATCTATCCAGAGATGTGCTGTTAACAGCATAATTTACTGGGTGAAGGTTCCATGCAGAATATCTGCTTCAATTCCCCAGATTATATAGTGTGCACTCCAGGGAAAGAAGCATCTCTGGCAGTTTTGAATCAAATTTATCAATCCATTTATCCATTGTAGAAGAAAGGGTTATGTTTGTAGCAGTGCTGCTAGGACAACTTTCCTGATGCAGTCTTGGAACCTAATACTGTGCCAAACTTGTAAGGACAGTGCTCTTAACCTGATGGCATTACCCTACCTGCTTGTAACAGGTTAAATTCTCAACATTAAATCTAATCACTACCAAAATCTCAGATAATGTCTGAGAATGGGAAAATGACCACGAAGTTACAGCATTTGTGACTCTAATAAAAGGAAAGAATGAAAGTAGGAAAAGGGAAGAACAGAATTCAGCATAAACAGGGATTAATAGAAAGGCTTTTCAGGGAAGACAGTCTGAGGACCAAAATGTGAATTTGCATCTTTAATATGAGGAACTAAAGGCATAAGAGTAGTCTACATATTCTGAGACATTCTGAGGCATAAAAGAGAAAGAAAAGTTAATGATTTCCCAAAAATGTTCTAATTATCAGAAAGAAAGAATACATTCTACAAATGTAGAGGAAAAAAGTTCACAATCAAAATATATAAGGAAATAAAAACCCCAGATAGGACTAAAATTAAAATGTACAATATGGAAAATGGATTTTCCACATTTCCAGTTTTGCCAAGACTAGCTGAAGTCAGACTTGGAAGCAATTGATGAGGTATACCTTAGCAAGTTTTCTATATGCTCAGGACCAAACTACAAATATATTAAGTTCAAGTGCAACTGATTAAAAAACTTTACCAAATGTTTACCAGAAATACAATACCAGACTGGAACAATATTTCAAGAGATGCCTCAGATAGATCGGGGATGAACCATTTTCTGCTGATTATTTTCATTAATGGCCTAGATAACGGGCTAGTGATTATGTTTAGATAGAGTCACATTGTTCTCAGAGATGCAAAATTAAAGGATACTTGCTGCAACAAAGAAAATTCTGATCTGAGAGGTTTCTTCCCACCCAAAAACTAAATGCAGTCAAAAACTAGCAGGCTTCTCAGTGAGGCTGTGGAATTTCCATCCTTGGATTTATTCAAAACTTGACTGGGTGTAACTCTGAGAAACCTCATCTAGCTTTGAAGATGTTCTTGCTTGATCAAGAAGTGGGAGTAAAAGTACTTTCCAACATAAATTATTCTTTGATTCTACAATTACATCAAAGTTGTGGATGAAAACTGAAATTAATGCAAATATGGAATTTTTGGAATTAAACATGACCTTGATCAATTGGCAGAATTAGTGAGAAAAAAATCAGGGGAGGTGAGTGCAGAAAATCACCTCCAAGAAGGAGAAAACATCTGCAACTTTACAATGGGAAGAGATTTCTAAGAGAAGCATGGCAAAGGATTTGAAATTGTCTTCCAAAATTTGGCTTTTTTAGTAAAGAAACAACAACCAGGAAACAAATTTTTGGCTTACAATCTAGACACTTGTGCTTTGAAAAAAGAAGTTAGGTTCTGTTCTGGGCCATGCTGTCTGCAAGACAAAAAAAAAAAAAATGTTGTAGAAAACCTAGTTAATGGTTCTATTCTAGCTGGCATTTCTGAGACCTTGTTGTTGAGCATTCTTTCTGGATTTAGAAATGTTATTTTAAGAAGATTAAGGAGAAATCAGCAATATTTCACAAAATATTAGTTGCAATGCTGAGGCTTGCAAACACGCTTTAGGCAAAAAGTTAAAGGTAAAAGACTTTTAACAGGAAGGTAAGGAAGAATCACTATAAAAGACTTCCCATATAGAAAAAACTCTTTATAAAAAAAGAATATTGGTGTGCTATCTACCTACTATGTCATTGGACAATAAAGTAAGAATTAATGAGCTTAACATACAGTTAAGACATTTTTAGGTAAAATTCTGGCAAAAATAAATTCTAATTATAAGAACATTAAAGCAATGGAAGAGATTATTGAAGAGAGTCATGGAACAACCCCAGCTCTCTCAGCCTGTGTTCCTAGGAGAGGTGCTCCAGTCCTCTGATCATCCTCACGGCCCTCTTCTGGACTTGCTCCAACAGGTCCATGTCTCTCTTGGGCTGGGGGCCCCACAGCTGAACACAGTACTCCAGGTGGGGGTCTCACGAGAGAGGAGTAGAGCAGGAGAGTCACCTCCCTTGACATGTTGGTCACGCTTCTTTTGATGAAGCCCAGGATACGGCTGGCTTTCTGGGCTGCAAGTGCACATTGATGCATCATGTTGAGTTTTTACCAGCCAACACCCCTAAGTCCTTCTCCTCAAGGTTTCTTTCAATCTATTCTCCACCCACCCTATATTTGTGCTTGGGATGGTCCTGACTCAGGTGTGGGACCTCACACTTGATTTTGTTGAACTTCATGAGGTTCACATGGGCCCACCTCTCAAGCCTGTCAACATCTATTCTGTTTGCTATCCTGCTGATGAACAGTCACCAATTGTTTTTGGTGGAATCGCACATACAAAAAACAACAACAACAACAACAACAACAAAAGAAATGGAAGAAGGAACCGGCATTCACATAAAGCTCTTTCCTCTTTGGCATCATCAAAACTTCATTTGTCTGCAATAATCTGTGGTTCAGTGACAAAAACAGTGGCTCTCCAAATGGTGCTCAAATGCAGCCAAGAGTGGCAGACCCCAGGTGAGTCTTCTCACAGCCGTTTCTCGCACTTTCTTGTTTCACAGGATTCTCACACAAGGTTGCGCTATAGCAGAGCTGGCCCCGAGCACAAGCAGCTACGCACCGAGAAGGGGCAGAAGAGGTTGTAGAGCCTCTGCACTCTACCCTGGGCCCTGACATTGGCTTATTTCATTGTGATCCATGTTTCAGTGGTTGTTATACTGGTCAACTAATGACTCTTCTCTAAGCTATACAAACAGCACCAAAGATGGAGAACACAAAAGTTTATACACCAATGAGGAACAAACACATGAAGTATAAAAATCCAAACTTATGAAAAGATGTGAAGTGGGAGGCAGTGAACATGGTCATGAGGAGCATGGTGAGGCAGAGCTTCCGGGAATGAGATGTGGTGGGAACACACCTGTCCCCTGCCAGCAGGGAAGGGTGCAGTACTGCCTTGTCCAGCCAGGCTGGCCTGCAAAGCAATGCTCCTCCCACTTCAATCTCTCTCCAGTTAAACAAATGATAAAAGGCTAGAGGACATAGATCAGGGAGGAAGGACAGCCTATGGAAATACTGTGCTGTTTGTTTTTTTTATTCCTCTGTTTACACAATTTTCATTTGTTTTAGTTACTAGTTATCGATTTAGTTAAGATGGTCTCCTGGGTATGCTTGCATGTCTAATTGACAGCATGTGTTTTAGTGAAAAATTTAAAGATGAAATGAGTTACACGCTGATAAATTCATCGATATTTAGACCAAAAGAAATGCATTTTTAAGGAAGCACATTCCTTTAATACAGTATTTAGCTGCTAATGGTTTTATGGATAGAGATACAGCATTGCTACATTTTTGTTAAATGACATAAACCATCATTTTATATCATGATGTTGGTTTATTTTGCTTTCTCGCTTTTTGAATATTTGATGTCCTTGGTATATGTCAAAACAGAAATTTTCTGAGCTTTTTTTTTTTTTTTTTTTTAAAATCACTTTGCATTTACTTTGATGCTTTGAAGCTTCATGAATATATTTCAAGCGTCAAAGGTTTTCAGATCGGGATAGTGGTCCTGCTGGTTTTGAAACAGACGGATAGAATGCAGATATTTTGTGGCCAGAGGACAGAAGACCACTGGAATATAAGTCAGGTTCCAAAAATCAGAATATCCTGACAAAATTACCCCTTGGAGATATGTACTGTTTTTCACTAGAATGATACTAAAAATACACAATATCTGAATGAGGACAACTAACAAATACTGACAAGGCTTGGCCTTGTCTGAAGGAAAAACATGCAGTGATTCATTTCTGCAGGAAACCCTTCTCTGTGCTTTAGTAGTATTTGAACACTAATAAGATTTAACATACTCTGCTTGTGCAGAGAACTTGTTCAGAAAAAATATAGTTTTGATTTTCCTTTCTTGCCAAACTCTGAGAATACAGGAATATGGTTTAAAGCAGCCAATCTTTTTTGAGAGGGGCAGAAAGGGAATGGAGAGAAGGAGCATTTGTAATTTGGGCTTTGCTAGCAAAAGAAATACCATTTCTTTACATAGTCAAATTTTTATCTAACTTGCTTAAGAAGGAACTGACCAACCATCATTTATCTTCTCTCCAGACTATTAAAGAGTGCAACAAATACAAAAGCATGATTGCAGGCTATGCACATCTGTTAAATCAACTAAACAAAACACAAACTGAGCAGGGTTGAAAGTGCCTATAACAACAGTGTGTTGCCTGAGGCTCAACGAGTCTGTGTGAACAAAACTGCCATGTTGACCTCCCAGAGTTTTAATGTCCTTTACTTCACTCTTGAGGTGAATAAAGACATTTAATCACTTGTGTAAGACTTCTCTACTTCCCAATAAAATTTTGTCTTTCTGTTCTTTATCTTTGTTCTAAACCCATATTCAAAACATATTAAAAACATCATAGAATCATAGAATGGTTTGGGTTGGAAGGGACCCTTAAGGGTCATCTAGTTCCAACACCTTTGGCATGGGCACGGACACCTTCCACTGGATCAGGTTGCTCAAAGCCCCATCCAGCCTGGGCTTGAAGACTTCCAGGGATGGGATATCCACAATTTCTCCAGTGCCTCATCGTCCTCATAGCAAAAAATTTCTATGACATAGAAAACAGAAAATCTCTGGTTAGTCTTAAAAGATGGAAAATTGTTCAAGAGATTGAAGTGGACACTGACTGAAAACAAAGTCATGATTGTTCATTATGGACAAAATTTTGCAAGAGAAACTGCTAATTTTGGAAGTGGGATGTTGGAGCCCTCCTTGAGACATTTCAGACCTTCAAGATACTCACAGGGTTGACCTGCATGATAATTTATGGCCTGTCTCTATACTAGTCCCAAAGGTTTTCTTCAGCTCATTTATACAATATAAATCCTTTGATCAATTGGAAAAAAACAGAAGGTAAAAAAAAAGTTTGTTTGAAGTCACAGTTGCCCAAGCCTGCTGACTGGAGTGGAATTGCATAGATATGAGTGGAAGTGGGTATTTGCCAGCAAGTTCCATCACGTAGTTGGGCTGAAGAGATTTAAAGATATTTGTAGTAGTAGAAGTAACTTGAAATGCAACTGTGTTAGAAGCAGTATGTCAGTATAGTGGAAACGTATACTCACACATTAAGCACGTCTGGGAAGATTCCCAGGAACTAGCCTAGATTCAAGTCTACACTACCTGAGTCCTCCACGGTATGGACATTGCTATGAAGAATATCTCCTTGGATGTTCTGTTCTCCTGAGATGTGCCCACAAACTGGTGAGTTGGGGGGGGGGGGGGGGGG